>JAJJKW010001758.1:0-33960 GCA_023805745.1 Isotricha sp. YL-2021b | reverse complement strand
ATTTTTTTATCTTTATTTAATAACTTTAAATATAATATTTTCATTTATTTTTAAATATATAAAAAAATTTAATTTATTTTATTTAAAATTATAAAAGGCAAAAAAGACAAAAATATCTTTTTTTTCAGATTTTCAAAAAAAAAATTTCTCAAAAAAGAGAAAAGAAAAAAATTATAATTATATATACTAAAATTCAGATGATTCTTATTATAAAATCTTTTTAATTATAATTAAATATATAAAAATAAATAATTATTTTTTAAAGAAAAAATAAATGAAGAAATTAAAAAATAATAATCACGGAAAAATAAAAATTTTTTAGCTTAAGTGCGTTTAATAAATTATATCCTAAATTAAAAAATAAAAATCAATTAGAAGTAAAAGTTTATCAAATTCTAAATATAATTCTTTATCCATTATAAATTATAATAATAAGCAAAACAATATAATTTAATATTTATTTTCTGGTAATTTCAATATGAAAAAATATAATTTATAAATAATTTTTTTAAATATAATATAATTTTTTTAAGAAAAAAATTAAATATTTTTTATAAATTATTTAGAAAATAAAAATCATCTATTCTTTCTGAATTAATGATATTTTGTGTTTGAAATTTTTTATTTGAATTTATTTTGCCAATATCTTGATAAAATAATTTATTTCTTGTTTTTATATTCTTTGAACTATTTTCATTAATATAATTGTCCATTATCATTTTTCTTTTTTGTTCATTTAATTTTAATTTTTCATTTAAATAATCTAAATTGTTTCTTGTAGAAAAAAAATCAATATTTATATTATTATATTCATATATTTCTTTTAAATTTTTCATTTTTATTATTTTAGAATAATTGATTGGAGTTGAATCATATTCAATATTTCCAATTTCTTTTTCATTATTCTTTTTAGATAATCTTTTTTGTAAATTAAATAATCTAAAATTATTTTCCTCTCTTATTTGTTTTAAAGGATCATTTTTTAAAAGATAATTTAAATTTGAATTATTATTTATATTATTTTCGATTTTTATTATTTTATTTTGATTATCTTCAATTAATTTATTTTTTTCATTATTATTATCATATATTTCATTGTTAAAATGATTTGGATTTTGATAAAAAAGTTTATTTTGATAGAAATTTTCATTTATTAAATTTGTATTATATATATTATTTGAACTTTTTATTCTTTTTGGGAAATATTTAACAAATTGTTCTTTTTTTTCATTTATTTTATTATTGTAATTATATTCCGAATTATTCTCTTCTTCTTTATCATTATAATAAGTATGATTAATTATTCTTCCTTTAATACTATAACTTTCATTTAATTTTTTTCTAATTTCATCTAAATTATTTTCTCCTATTTTTTTTGAATCATATTTTATTTGAGACTTTAATTTAATTTTATTATTATTTTTTTTTTTATAGTTATTATTAATTTGATTCATATAATTATCAATTTCTATAGTTTCTTTTGTTAATTCTTCATTACAATAATTATCTATATAATCTAAATTTGAACAACTTTTATATTTTATTGTATTATTATTATTTTTTTCTTTTAATATTTTTTGTAGATTTTGATTTTTTAAATTTATCTCATCAATTCTAATTGATATTATTTTTTTTAAATTCATGTAATCAGCAACATTTAGTCTATATTTTTGAAATAAAGTTTTTTTAGCATTTTCTTTAGAGTTATTATCTTTTCTTTTTTTACTATTATTTATTTTATAATTATTTTTTAAATTAAAATATGAAGAATTATTTGTTTTTCTTTCTTTTTTTTGTTCTTTCTTCTCTGATGAAATATTTTTTAAGATTTGTGCAATTTTTTTACTTTTAATTGATATATCGGGTTTATTTTTTAACTCTTTTAATTCTTTATATTCTTCTTCTTTTTTTATTTTTCCCATTTTAATTTCATTATCTTTGTATCTTTTTTCCCAATATTTATTTGTCGAAGAATAAACATTTAAAGTATTTAATTATTTATTTTTTTTTTTATAATTATTTAATTCTTCATTTTGATTAATTGAAAAATCTTTATAATCTTTATTTTGAATATTCAAAAGATAGTAAATCTCAAAATTTTTTTTCTTTTTTATATCCTGTTCTATATCTTCTATTATTGGATTTATATTTTGAGAATTTATAAGATTTTTTTCTTTCTTTTCTTGGTTTTGATAAAGCATTTTCTTTTATTTAATTTAATTTTTTTAAATATATATAAAACATGAATGTTAAATAGTTTTTAAATTAAATAATTAAATATTATTTATTATAAAGTTCATAAAACATTGATTTTTTATTGATTAATAAATTACTTGGAGTATCATATTCAATAATTTTTCCTTCATCTAAAACAATAATTTTATCATAATTAATTAAATTTTTTACTCTATGGGTAATATTAAAAATAATTAAATCTTTTTTATATTGATAAATAATTTTATATATTTTTTCTTCAATTTTAAAATCAATATTTGACGTAGCTTCATCTAAAAAAAGAATATTACTTTTTTTTAATAAAGCTCTAACTATACACATTATTTGTTTTTCTCCAAAAGATAAATTATTTCCATTTTCTGAAACTTTGAAATCTAAATTAAATTTATTATTTTGAATCTCATTAAATTGATTTAATAAGTTTAAAATATCTTCATTATTATAATTATTATAAGGATCAATATTGTCTTTAATATTACCTTCAAAAATAAAAGGTTCTTGAGGAATTATAGAAATTAAATTTCTTAATTTTTCAATCCCAATATCATAAATATTTATACCATTATTAAACAATATTTTTCCTTCATTTAATTCTAATATTCTAATTAATAGTAATGATAAAGTACTTTTTCCTGAACCTGTTCTTCCACAAATTCCGATTTTTTCTTTTGGTTTAATTTGAAAAGAAATATTTCTTAAAACATAATCTAAATTATTTCTGTATTTAACATTAACATTTATAAATTCAATTTTATCTAATTTTATATCTCCAAAATTATCATTTCTTTTTTTTTCTTCTATTATATCTTTATATTGTAAAACTCTATTAAAAGCCATCATACTATTTTCAAAAATAGAAAAAAAAACTAAAAATCTCATAAAAGTTTCTTCTAATTGAATAGAATAAGTTAAAATTAAGCCTATAATTTCTGGATTAAATTTTTCTTTAAATAATATAATTAATGTAAATAAAAATATTTTAAAAAATAAAGAAAATAATTCTAAATTAAAAGAAAACCAAATATTACTTCCTTTTAAAAAGTAATTATTTAATAAAAATTTATCTAATTTTTGATAAAATTCTTCAATATAATAATATTCAACATTATAGCATTTGATTAAATTATAACCTTCATAAGCTTCATTTAATAAAGTTAAAATAGGTTGATTACATTTACTTTCAATTAAAGTTAAATTTCTAGAACATTTAAGATAAAAATATAATAATTTAATTCCATATATAAAAAAAAAAGGAATAAATAAAACACATATAATTTGGAAATATGAAGATATTATTAAAGTTAATGTAAATATTCCTCCAAAAGAAAGAATATTTCCAAACATAACAGAAGAAAAAAAATCTACTATAGATAAATCTTTTGATAAATTATTTATAATTTGTCCTCTAGGAGTTATATCATGATATAGATTGATTGGTGCATTTATTAAATTAGAAATTATATTTTTATGTAATTTGTTATTTCCTATAATTGATCTTTGAGTAATTATTATTAATCTTAAATAAATTAGTAATGAAGATATTAAAACAAAAAAAATATATAATATTATATCATCTGAATCTTCTTTTTTTTCTTCTATATTTTTCCCTATTTCTAATAATTGAAAATCGGATAAAGCTTTAAAAAATAACCATAAAACTAAGGTTATTATTATTATGAATAAATGCTTATAGCCTCCTAATAATTCAATATATTTCATAACTAAATTAACAATTTTAACTTTTGATTTATTTGAATTTAAATTATTTAAATTATCATTACTATTATTATCTTTATTGAAATTAATTAAATTATTGAAATTATTTTTATTATCTTTTTCTTCAATATATTTTTTAAACATTTTAAATTCCTCAATTTTAATTAAATCATTAAAACTCCCATTAAAAACGATTTCTCCATTTTTTAATAGTATAATTTTATCAGCTCTATTTAAATAATTTAAAGAATGAGTAATTAATAATCTAGTTTTACCTTTTAATTCTTTAATAATACAATTTTCAAATATGTTATTAGCAATATTATTATCAAGTGAAGTTAAAGGATCATCAAATAAATATATTTCTTTATTAGAATATAAAGCTCTTGCTAAAGTAATTCTTGATTTTTGACCTCCAGATAAATTTCCCCCTTTTTCATTTAATATTGTATAAGAACCTTTAGAAAAATTTTTTATGTCTTTTTCTAATTCACATAATTTTATTATTTTATTATATTTTTCTTCATTATATTCATTGAAAAATATTATATTATTTATTAATGTATCATTTTTTATGAAAGGATTTTGACTTGTATAAGCAATTGAATTTGTATTTATTTTGATTTGACTTTTTGAAGATGAAATTATATTATTCAATAAAGAATTAAACAAAGTTGTTTTTCCACTTCCAATTTGTCCGATTATAATTACTAATTCTCCTTTATTAATTGTTAAATTTATATTTTTTAAAATATATTTATTTTCAAAATAACCAAAATTACCATTTGAAATTTTTATTATTTCATTATTATTTTCATTTTTATAATTTAAAGATTTTAAATTAATAATATTTTCTTTTTCTTTTAAAAAAGTTTGTATTCTTATTAAAGAAGAATATGAAGAAAAAATATTTGTAAAACTATTTGAAAATTCTCTAATAGGGTCTTGTAAACTTGTAAAAATAGATAAACAAGTAAAAATATTTTCAACTTTAATATTATTCGAAAAAAATTTATAAAATATTATAGATATCATAGAAATAAAAGTAGGAGAAAACCATAAAAAAGTTCTTATTTTATTTGCTACTTTAAATAAATTATTATAACTTATTAATTCATTATTTCTTGAAATTAAAATTTTATTTAAGAAATACTTTTCAAAATTATTTTCTTTTATATTTTTAATATTATTTAAAGTATTTGATGTTATTTTAATTCTTTCATCAATTCTTTTTTGTTTTTCCATTTGACAATTTTTCATTTGATTCTGAAGATAAAAAGTTAAAATAAAATTTATTATTAAAGCAAAAAAACCAAAAATAAAAGCAAAACCCATATAATAAAATAACATTATACAATAGATTAATAATAAAAATGGAAAAGAAATTAAGTTTGAAAACGTTGATATTGTCATCATTATTTTTTGAGAATCATTTTGAATAAAATTTATTAATTGTGCATTATCTATTTTTGTTTTTTGAGTTAATTTAAATATTTTTTGAAAGATTAAAAATTTTAGTTCTGTTGTAATTTTTATTGAAATTATATTATTTCTATTTTCTAAATGTTTTTGAAAAAAAATATTTATAAATTGTAAAATAATAAATTTAATTGAGAGAATTAGAATTTCATTATTTTCTTTTTTATTTTCTTTTCTAAAACATATTATTATTTTTCTTAAATTTGATATTATTAAAATCTTTAAAAACATTGAAATAAAACTTATTAAAAAAATTAAAAAAAATTCTTTTTTATGAGTTTTAAATAGAATTTTGACTAAATTTTGTTTAAAAATATTATCTTTTTTAATTTTAAAAGATAAATTTTTTGAACAATTTTTTTTTGATAAATTTCCTAAATCTTCTTCTTTAATTTGCTTTAAATTTGCTAAATTAATTATATATTTTATTTGAGAAAAAAATAATTTTGACAAAAAACTTCCACTTTCATAAATCAAATTATTTTTTTTATTTTTTTTTTCTTCTTCTTTATTAGTAATTTTTACTATTAAAGGTTCATAAGAATTATTCATTTTCTCAAATTAAATAATATTAATAATTTTTAAATTTAATTTATGTTTTTTAATTTTTTTATAAAAAAAAAATAAAAAAATAAATTAAAAATAAATATTTATTGTTTTTATTCTTTTTAATAAGAATAGCAAAAAAAATAAAAAATTAATATTATTTATTCTCTTCTTGTATTATAAAAATTATTTATTCAAAAATAAATTATCATTTATTAGAATATGGGATATATTCCAATATTCAGAAATAGGAAAAAATCTGGTTTTCCTGCTAATTATTAAGAGATAAAATTATACATAATTAAATATTTAATTCCAAATATAAATTTATTTTCTTTTATTGATGAAAATTAATATATTTATAATCATTTACTCTATAAAATTTAAAAAATAGCCTTTTTTTGTAAAATTTTTATTATTAATTTTAAAATAATTTATTATTTTTATTTTTATATTTAAAATTATCACTGAATAAAATGATATTTTTTAATTAATAAAAAACATCAAAATCACAATATAAAAAAATAATATAAAAATAAATAATAATAATGTCAGATATATCAATTCCAGAAGGCGCTTTATTAGAAATTGCAAATAATATATTAAATTTATTAGAATATCCTTCAGAATTAGAAAGAGAAGAAGATTTATTTTCAGATGATTTTTATATAGCAATAATAGGGAATTTAATTTCAGATAGAAATTTTAATATTTATCCAGGAAAAAATTCAAAAGAAAAAATACAAAGTTTAAAAAAATTGATTAAAGTACTATCAGAAATAATTGATATGGATCTTTCTCATATAAATCCAGAAGGTATAATATTAAAAAAAGATAAAATAAGTACCAAATGTTTATTAGAATTAATTGAAGAATTAATTAATGCATTAATTAATGAAAATGAAGGAGATGAAAGTTCAAATAAAATAAATATAAGTGAAAGAAGTAATAAAATTCATAATATTTCTGATGATAAAATTATAAGAAAAAAAAACGATTTAATGGATTTAGACAAATCAGAAAAAATATTTGATAAAGATGATGAAATTAATATGGATGAAATTTTAAGAAATCAAAATTCAAATAATATAAATAAAGAAAAAGAACAAAAAAAATTAATTCAACAATCAGATCTAAATAATATTAATTTAAATTCTAATTCAAATATAGAAGATTTAAATATAAATAATTTAAAAAATGAAAATAGTTTAATTTTAGGAAATAGATCTTGTTTTGAAGCATTAGATATTCAAAAATTTTTAAAAGAAAATCAATCAACTGAAAATTCTTATATAAGAAAAACTTTCTCTCAAAATGATATTTCTAGATTTGAAAAGGCACTTGAAGAATCAGAAGCAATAAAACAATTGAATTCTGATAATTTGAATTCAATTGAGAATATTAATAAGAAAAAAAATAAAGATGATATTATTGAGGAAAATAATAAGATTATTAATAGTGAAAAAGATGATAATAATATTAGTAATGGAAATCCAATTATGAATATAAGTAATATTTCTAAAGATATAATTGAGAAAAAAAAAGATAATAATGATTTTGAAATACCAAATTTAATTAATAGTTCTGATAAAAAAAGTAACAATAATTTAGATAATAATAATTTTAACTATGAAAATTTTAATGATTTAAATATAAATTCAAATATTGATGAAAGTGAATATTTAAATGATTCAAATATAAAAGCATATTCTGTTCCAAATGAATATATGAAAAAACCTAAATTATCAATTTCAAATTCAGAAGATTTAGATTTAGATAATTATTATAAAAATAATAATTTTAATGATAAAAATGATGATAATAATAATAATGAAAATGAAATTAAAAATAAAAATAAAAATATAATCAATGAAAATAGTAGTGCTAAAAAAAAGCAGCAAAAAACAAAAGAAAGTTCAAATAGTAATATTAATTTAACTTTAGAAAAATCAACAAAGAAAAATTCAAACAGAAATATCAAATTAAATAATCCTTCAAATAATAATAATAATGAAATAAGTCAAAGCGACATTTCAAAAAGTTCAACTCAAACAATAAATAAAAAAAATGAGAATAAAAACTCAAAAAAAAATTTAAAAGAAATGTATAATGAAAAAAATAATATTGAAAATAAAAAAATAAATCAATCTAATTCATCTTTTTTAGAAGAAATTCCAATTAGTGATGAAGAATTTAAATTTGAAATAATGAAAGAAATGAGAAAAATTTATGGAAAAGATTATTATAAATATTTTTCTTCAAATAAAAAAGAAAATAATGAATTATTAGATTTAATAATATCAAACATAAAAATAACAAATAAAAGACTATTAGAATTAGAAAATAAAAATTTAGAAGAAGAAGATAATTATCTGACTAGAAGTTTTTTGAATAAATATAAAAAAGATATTATAATATATTATAAAAATGAAATAAGAAAAAGAAATAATTTAAAAGATAAAATATTAAAATCTTTAACACAAAATTTTTCAGCAATGAAAAAAATAGAAGAAATAAAAAATAAAATTATAGAAAACGAAATAAATAATAAAAAAAAAATAAGAGAAAATAAAAATCATAAAGAACAATTAAAATTATGTAATGAAATATTTTCTCAAAATTTAGAATTTGAAAAAGAAAAATATTTTGAAGAATTAATTAATGATAATCAAATAAATAAAATGAAAAATGAAAATAAAACAAAAAATTTAATGGAAATAGAAAAGTATTACACTGATAAAATTGCAATTTTAAATGAAATTTTAAAAAGAGAAAAAAATGAAAAAAAAATTGAAAGATTTTCTCAAAAACAATTTTTAGATAATATTAAAAAATTAAAAAAAGGAGAATTTAAAAAACAAATTGATTTAATTTTTCAAAAATTTGATGAAGAAGATAAAAAAAATGAAGTTGATCATCATAATCAAGAACAAATTGAAAAAATATTAAATTCTTATTATAAAAATAAATAATTGGATTTGAATATTAATTAGTACATTAACATTAATTTTTATTTATAATTATTATATTTTAATTTAATTTGTTTTAATAAATATAATATAATTTTGTTTTTTTAGTTTAATATAAATTAACTAAATAGAAATTATTAAAAGGATTTTTTTATTGAAAATTTTTATAATTATTCAAATATAATAAGACTTATATCATATTTATTTTCAAAAAAATAATAAAACAAATTTTTTTTTACAACAAAAAAACAAATAATTAATAAAAAATAATATCAATTATCTACTAAATCAAAATTTATAATTAATAATTGTTAATTACATTATTATTATTTAAACATTGAATATCAATAATTTCACTTAAATTTAATTTAGGAATTTTAATTTCAACTTTTCTTTCTTTTTTAAAATTTTCAATTTTGTTTTTTAAATGAAATTCTTCACTAAAATTATTTAAATCAGAAATAAAAACATCATCTTTAAAAATAGTATTATTGTGTTTAATAATAATATTTTTATTTTTATTGTAGTTTTTCATTAAATTATTATTAATTGGGCTAAATTCTTTCACTAATTTTTTTCCAACTTTTTTGCTAGTTTCTAATCTTTTTTGAATTTCTTTTTCTTTTCTTTTTTTCTCATTTTCTTTCATTGTTTGAATATTTTTCATTATAATTTGTTCAATATTATATTTATTATCCTTTTCTACTTTATTTAAAATATTTGCTGAAATAATTTTTCTAAATTTAAAATTAAAATTATTTGTCATTGAAAGTCTTTTTATCATTGAATTCCTTTTATTTATTATTGAATTTCTTTTATTATTTAGAATTGAATTTCTTTTTAAATCTAAATTTTTTTCTAATTTTTTTTTAATATTATTTTTTAAATTTTCTTTTAATTTTTTTTCATCAATCCTTCCAACATAAAATCTTTTTTCTTTTCTTCTTATTTTTTCTTCAGAAAAACTATTATTATCAGAATCTGAAGATAAATCATATCCTTTTGGGATATTAATATTATATTTTTTAATATCTAATTTTTTTTTAAAATAAAATCGAGATTTTTTCTTTGTAAACATTACATTAAGAATATGAACATGATAATTATTATATTTCTTATACCCTTTTTCTTTTTCTATTTTTAAAAATGATTTTGAATCTCTTTTATTTTTAAATTTAAATGATGGAATTGAAGTTAATAAAAAATTTTCTAAAGGTTTTCTTTCTTTTGATGAAATATTATAATATTTTTTCTTTGAAGTATTATATATTTTATTATTATTTATCATATCAGATGATAAATATATATTTGAATATTTTGATAAAGAATTACTATTAAATGAATTATAATTTGATATGTCATTTGTTATAATTGATTGACTTGATGTTGATCTATATTTTTTTTGATGATGTAAATTTCTACTATTAGTTAATTTCATTAAATAATAATTCAATAATACAAAAAATATTAATATATTAATTGAAAATATATTGAAATATTACAAAAATCTTTTGGTAATTATGTTATTCACTATAAATTAGAATAATGGGAAATTAAAAAAAGTTTTTTTTATGTAAATTATAAAATAATATTTGTTTATTATGAATTCAAAAATTTTCTTCTAATAATTATAAAAATTCTTAATTAATGAATAATAATAATAATGAAAAGAAAATATGATTATATTATTTAATAGAAAAAAGGTTTAATTTCTAAATAATGAGTTGATTAAATTCAAAAATCAAAAAAATACTCATTTATTAACTTTTATTGAATTTTAATTACTCTTCAAAATAAATTAAATAATTTTTTGATTTTATAATTAAATGTTTTTGAATATAAATAATTGTATAAAAATAAAAATTTATATTTTATAAATTTTTCTTTTTAAAAAAAGTAAATTTGTTTCAACATCACAGAAAAAAAATCTTTACTTATTTTAATTACATTTTTTATCCCTATTTTCCAATTTTAAATTTATTATTTAATATAGAATTTCCTTTATTTTTTTTTTTATAAAAATCTTTGTTATTATTTTTTATATGAGAATTTGTGGTTTTTTCGTTATTACTAACTGAATTATTATTAGGTAAAATTTCTTGAGAATAACTATTACCTTTTTTAAAATTAGTATTATTACTATTATAACTTTTAGTATTGATATAGTTTATATTTGAAGAAATTGGACTTTTAATAATATTACAACTATTATCATTATTAAAATGAATTTTCAAATCACCAAATCTAATTTCATTTTCATTATTATTAATATAATTTTTATTTATTTCATTAGGTGATAAATAATCAGAATTAAATTTATGATTTAATTCATCAAAATTTAAAGTTGGAATATTCATTTCATTTTTAACATTTAAATTATTAATTAAATTATTACTAATATTATTATTATCATATTTATAATTATCAAAATTATTATTATCAATATATAGAGGAATAAAAGTATTATTTGAGAGATCACTTTTTTGAGTACTTAAATTATTTTCAACATTTTCTACAAATTCATCAATTGGAATTCCTTTATTTCTCATATTATATAATACTTTCATCATTTTCATAATTTTTTGTTTATATTGTTCAATTTCATTTTTTAAATTCTCATTTTCACTGGATAATAATTTTATATTTCTTATCATTATTTTTTTTGAATATTGTTCATATTCATCTTCTTCATTTTTATCTTTTTTTAAAGATAAATTTTCTTCTTTTAATGTTTTTATTATTATATTTTTTTCATTTATTTCTAATTTTAATATATTTATTTCATTATTTTTATTTTCTATTTCTTTCTTTAATTTATTTATTTTCTCATTTTTACTTGTTGAATTTAAAGGAGAATTCACGCTTGTTCTTATATTATTACTATGAAATTTTAATTTATTATAATATTTTTTATTATTATTTTTATCTAAGAAATAATTATTTCTAATTTCTTTTTTATTATATGATAAATTATTCAAATTTTTTTTTTTAGATAAAGAACGAGATTTATTTTTATTTTTATTGATTGTGTTTATGCTATTATTTTTATGAGGAAGACTAATATTTTTTTTTATAATAGAATTATTTAAATGATTTATTGTTGAAAGATTACTTAAAGTAATTAAAGGTTTAATTAAATTTTCTGAAATATTTATTCTATCATTTATTAATTTAATATTATTTTGAGATATTGAAAAATTAATGAAATTTGTATTATTGTTAATTTTATTATTTGTATTTAAAGAATTATTTTGAAGAGATTCTGATGTATTTATTGCATCATATTTTGATTTTGAAATTGATTTTGTTAATTTAGTTTTAAAGTTTTTGAAATTCTTTATATTTCTTGACATTCTACTTTCTTTTGGTTTTAAAGAAATTTTTTTATAAATATTATTTTTAATTTATTTAAAGAATAAATATAATAAAAAATTATTTTTTTTATTCTTTTTTTCTATTTCATTTTGTATAATCTTCATTATTCTTTTTTTTCCTCTTCTTTCTTTTCTTCATTTTTTTCCTCTTTCTTCTCTTCATTTTTTTCATCTTCTTTTTTTTCCTCTTCTTCATTTTCATCTTCTTTTTTTTCCTCTTCTTTTTTTTCCTCTTCTTTTTTTTCCTCTTCTTTTTTTTCTTCTTTTTTTTCCTCTTCTTTTTTTTCTTCTTTTTTTTCCTCTTCTTTTTTTTCTTCATTTTTTTCATTTTCTTCGATTTTTTCATTTACTTTTGTTTTTTCTTTTTGATCATTTATAATATTATCTTTTTTTTTATTTACTTCTTTTTCGAAATTTTCATCTTTATAATTTAAAGGAATATTTAATTTAGTTAAATAATATTTCAAAATTTTAAAGAATTTTACTGCATTTTCAAAAGTGAAATGAAAATCTTTAATAACAGATTTAAAATTATTAACATCATTATCTAAAATAAAAAGTAAAGTAATAACTTTATTTCCATTATCTTTAATAATTAAATCATCTTTAATTTCAATAGAATTAATACATCTTAAATCATAATGATTACCAATTTTTTTAAAAAAATTATTTTGGTTATTTTCTTTATTAGTCATATTAATCATATAAATAAAATATTCATCAAATAAAACTAAATATTTAATTTCTTTAAAAGTATCTTTTTTCCCTAATCCAAAATAAGAAAGAACATTTTCTATTTTTTTTACTTTAATAAAAGAAATATAAGGCATTCCCTCAATATCTAACATTGATTTTTTTTGATAAACTCTATGAGAAATTAAAAATATATTTTCTTCTTTTTCATTATAATCAAAATTTATATAATTTGAATTATCTTCTTTGATTTTTATATTATTTTCTTCATTATTAGAATCATTATTATTATTCTCTATTTCTTCATCATCATCATCATCTTCATTAAAATCAAATCCAGATAAATTTTCTTTTGCTTTAATTGTCATTTTATTTATATTTTCTTTTTCTTTTTCTACTTTTTTTTCTTTTGTTTTTTTAGTTTTTTTTTTATTTTTTTCTGGATTTTTTTCTTCTTTTTTTTTATTTTTTTCTGTTTCTTCATTTTTTCCTTTAAAAAACATCCCTTTTAACTTATCAAATCCAGTTTTTGCATTTCCAAATATATTATTCATTTTTTAAATACTATTATTTTTAACTAATTTAATCATAGAATAAAGTAAAAATAAAAAAACAAATTTAATAATTTGTTTTTTTATTATGAGTAAAAAATTAAAAAATGCATGATAGAAAATATATAAAATTATTAAAAAAAAATTAATGTTCTTGTTTTTGATTATAATAATGATATAAATTACTATGAATTTTATTTAAATCAATTTCTTCATAAATTTCTTTTCTTTTTGGAGGAGTTCCAAAAACTAAAATGGAATTACTAATATTACTATTTTTAATTGATGTATCACTACTAAATCCACTTTTAGGATAAAAAGATTTATGAACAAAATGTTTTAATTCATTTTTAATTTTTTTTTCATTTTTTTTATCATCATTATTATTATTATTAGTATTATTTTTATTGTTGAACTCTTTTTCTTTGTTAAAGTCTTTTTTATTTGATAACATTTTTTTTGCTGATTCTAATTTAGAAACTTTTTGACTATCATTATTATTATTTTCTTCATTTAAATTATATATTAAAGGCATTTTTTTATAATTCACTAATCTAGAATTAATTCCATTTAAATTATTATTATTTTTATTTGTATAGTAATTATTATTATTTATATTATAATTATAAGTGAAATTTTGATGAATGCATTGAATAGGCTCA
Source organism: Isotricha sp. YL-2021b (assembly GCA_023805745.1). Taxonomy (NCBI): domain Eukaryota; phylum Ciliophora; class Litostomatea; order Vestibuliferida; family Isotrichidae; genus Isotricha; species Isotricha sp. YL-2021b. Next base: position 19,735 of record JAJJKW010001758.1, on the reverse strand, counting down.
GTTAATATATTATTATTATTAGCTTTAATATTATCTATTTTTTCTTTAATTTCTTTTGAAGGAAAACTTTTTTTTTTTAAAGTTTTTTTATCAACTTCTGGGTCAAGTTTAATAAAATCTAAAAGCAAAGGATTACTTAAATCGAAATTATTATTATGAGGAATATAACTATCATCAAAAGAAGAAATATTTTCACTTATTATTGTCTCCAAATTATTATTTGGTTGATATAGAACATTAAGTGAATCATGTAAATTATTTTTTTTTTTTTCAGATTTTGTTTTTTTACCTAAAAAAATATTTAAACCCCTATTTTTATTTACTTTATTATTATTGTTATTATTGTTTTGTAAAAAAGAATTTATATTAAATTTTATTTCTGAATCTGATGATGAATGATCTGATTGTAAAAAATTATTTGAAGGAATTATATTATCATATTTAGGTTGAGTTATATAATAATTATTTCTTTTATTTAATTCATTTATTTTTTCATTTTTTTCAGTTTTATTTCGATTATAATTAATAATATTATTTGCTAAATTATCTATATTATAATTATTTTTTTTATTGTTACACTTGTAATTGTTATTTTTTAGTTTTTGACAATTATTATTAACTAGATTATAATTATTATTATAATTTATATTTTGAATTTTTTTTTTGATAAAATTATTTGAAAATATATTAACTTTATCATTTAAATTTTTTTTTATAAAAAGTTCCCTATTTAGTCTATTAGGTGAATATTCTTTTTTCTCTATTTTTTTTCCATTAAAATTATTAATAAAATAATCATCGATATTTTGAATTCTCATAATCAAAATAATTTTTTGTTTAATAATCTCAAAATAAGGAATTAAAGAAATAATTTCCTTTAAAAATTTATATAATTGATTTATTTGTAAATCATAATATTTTTTTAAATATTTTCCTAAATCATTTTTAATTTCTTCCTCATGAAATTCTTCAATATTATTTTCTTGATTAATATTTCCATAAATTAAAAGAAAAATTAATTTAAAAATTTTAAATTAATAATAATTAATTTCTTCTTCTTTTTTATTTGATAATTTATTTTTAATTTTCTCTAATATTTCTTCGCAATTGTTTTTAATATATTTAAATATTTGTTTTTCATAATTAATCACTTTATTTTGTTTATTTAAATTTATATAAAAAGGGATTTTTTTAATAAAAATAGGATATAAAAACTTTCTAGAAAAACTATTATTTAATTTATTTTTTAATTTACTCAAAATTCTTTAAATTATCTAAATTTATTGAAGAAAAATCTTTTGAAATATTGATTTCATTTGCATTTGTAAAATAATTTTCTATTTCATTTATTTCCATTTTTAAATTTACAAAATATAATTATTTTTAATAAAAAAATTAAATTTAGTATTTTAAAAAGGCACTATAATAATGTTTTTCTTTTCTATCAAAAGGATTTCTTGGTAAAAGATTTTTAATATATTTATTATTATTATTAATAATAAAATTAAATTTATCGTAATTTTGATTTATGAAAAATTGTTTTTGCAAATCTGTATTTTTATTTTTTTGATAATATTTATATAATCTAAATCTATTTTCTAAAGGATTTATATTTTTATAAAAATCACTTGAAGAACTTTTATTTAGTTTTTTTATATTATTATCAAAAGATTTATTTTTTTCAAAATTATTTATACAAGAATTTTCTTTTTCTTTTTTTAAATTTTGATTATCATAATAAGCTGAAATTGTTCTTTGATTTTTTTTTGTTGTAAATAAAATTTGTTTTTTTTTTAATTTTTGAGATTCCAATTTTTCAATTTGTTTATTTAAATCCCTATTTATTGTTGTTAATTCATTTATTTTATCCATATATTTTAATTCATTTAATTTATATGAATTTTTTTCTTCTTGAAATTTTTTCTTTAATTTTTTTATTATTGATTCATATTGTTCTTCTTTAATTGGTTTATTATTTTCTTCAATTTTTTGATTAGATATTATTTTTAATTTAAGATTTGAATTTTCTTCGATTAATTTTTTTTCTCTTTCAATATATTTCTTTAATTTAATTTCTAATTTTTTGTTTATATTGATATATTCTGAATTTGAAAAAATTACATAATTTCCTTGAATTATATTTTCTATACAATCTAAAATATATTCTAAAATTTTTTCTTTATTTTCTAAATTGCTTTCTATATAATTTTCTAAAGTTAAAAATATTTTTTTAAAAATATTTTTAGTTAAATTTTGAGAAATATCATTAATTTCATTATTCGGTTGATTATTAATATCTAAATTTTCCATTACCTCAAATATTTAAATTATTTAAATAAAAAATAAAAAATTATAAATATTTTTTTTATTCTAATATCTCATTCAAATGACGTATTTAACCTATTAAAACATATAAATATTTTAAATGTTAAAAACAGTATATATATTCCTTTTTTTTCAAATTCAAATAATAGAATCAATAAAAAAATTTCCAAATGATACAAAATGTGAAAAATATGGTAGTATGTTAATTAATCATATAATAACAAAAGAACCATATCCAAAAGAATTTAAAGATTTGTATAAATTATTAATAAATACAGGAACATTTTTAGAAGATTTAGGGAATTATTATGGTTGTTTAAAAATACCTTATGCAAATTATTATTTATTATCTGCTTCAATGGATGGTTATACTCAATTTATTGGATTATGTTATTTTAAAGAATGTAATGTTAAAATATTAAAAGAAAGTATTAATGATTTATTTAAGTTTTCTAAAGATAATTTTAATTTTAACTTACTTACTGAAGATTCTATTCAATTTATTGATCCAGAAGAAGAATCAAAAAATAATAAAAAAAAATATTCAATTCATTTAATAATATATTTAATAATATGTTCTATTTTTATTTTTATTTTACCATTATCAAATTATTTGTTTCCAAAAAATGAAACATTAAAATATTTTAATATTAGGAAAAACTTTATTGACAATTTTAAAATAAAAAAAGCAAAAACAAAAACTGAAAAAAATTTAAAAATTTTTAATGGAATAAGAGTAATAAATTCAATCTATTTAATATTAGGGGAATTTACTCAAATTCCAGCATATTATGTAAAAAATATGGCAGATATGTATTTTTTAAGTTTAAAATGGTATTTCCCAATAATTGCTAGTGCTTTTTTTACTGTAGATACCTATTTATATATATCTGGTTTTTTCTTTTATTATAATTTAAATAAAAAATCTAATAATAAAAATAAAGAAAATAGAAGAAATCTTCTCTTTGGTATTTTTCAAAGATATTTTAGACTTTTACCAGTTATGTTTTTTTATACATTTTCTGCTTGGATATTAACTCCTTATTTAACTAATGGACCAAATTATCAAATGATGAAAACTTTAATTGGAGGATGTGAGAAAAATTATTGGCATAATTTATTATTTATTAATAATTTTATGGTTTATGATGATAAAAATAGAGTTTGTATATGTAATTTATGGTATATTTCTGGATTATTACAATATTGCTTTTTATTTACTTTAATTTTTTATTTTTGTTATAAAAAAAAAATTTTGAGAATTTTTATTTTTATTCTTTTCTATATTTTATCTTCTTATATTCAAGTTAAAATTATGGTTAAATATAAATTTACTTATAATGATGTTAAAAAAACTGATCCTAATACTGATCCTTTTACTTTTCTATATTTTTCTAAACCTTATGAAAGAGTCAATTCTTTTATAATTGGAATATTTTTTTCTTATTTATTTATTCATAGTAAAATATATATAAATGATTTTAAAAATGGTAATTTTGAAAATGAAGAATTTAACGAAGAAAATGATATTGTATTTAGATTTAATAATTTATTAATGAATAATAATTACTATTATTATTCTTTTTTATGTATTGGATTATTTATTTTCCAATTTATTTTTTGGACTTCAAGTTTATCAAATCATTATGATTTTTCTATATTACAAAATGCTTTAAGTTTAGCTTTTACAAAAGATTTTTATGTTTTTGGTTTAGGAATGATTATTCATTTAATATTATTAAACAAATTAAATTTTATTCAAAAAATATTATCTTTTGATTTTTATGAAATTTTAAATAACGCTGGAATGGGAGTTTTAATCTTTCATGATTATTTTATTAACATGTTTATTTTTCAATATTCTGGAATTATTTATCAAGGAAATGCTGATTTATTATTTTTTACTCTTGGAATTTATATTACTTCTGTTTTAATTGGTTATGTTATTTTACCTATTTTTGAAAGTCCTATTTTAAAACTAACTAAAAGTAAATTTGATGTTGAATTAATTAATTATATGAATAATAATAATAATAATATAATTGATTATAATCATATTATTGATAATAATAGTGAAGAAAAAGTAAATGAAGAAAAAAACATTTTTGGAAACAAAATAAATGGTAATTTAAATGAAGAAGAAATACATTTAAAGGAAGAAAATTAAGGAGATATTTTATAAATAGAAATTAGTTATTTTTAATATTTAAATTTTTATTATTTATTGAATAGTTATTTATTTAATTATGGAAATTGAAGAAGAAAATTTAGAAGAAATTTTTTCTAAACATAAAAATAATAATTTTGATAATAATATTATTAAATGCAAATTCGATAAAGGAAACATTGAAAATAATAAAAAAATAATAGAAGAATATGAAAAAGAGGGTTTAATTAATAAAAATAATTATTATTCTTTAGATAATAAAGAATTAGAAGATCCAATTGAAATAAATTCAAAAAAAATTAAAAAAGATGTATATTTTAATAATATAGTAACAGATAATATTAAAAATCAATATTTATATTGTGGTTATTTAGATAAAATTGATAGTCTATCAATAGAAAATAAAAAAGAAAATTCAAAAAAACAAATTTCTTGTCCTTATTGTTTTTCTCTTTTATCAAACAATTTTAGAGATGGAAAAAGTTATAAAATCTGTAAAAAAAGTAAAAATTTTTATAAAGATTTTTTTGAAATATATAATGCTAAAGAAATATTAAAAACAATTCAATCAAATTTTAATTCAAAAATACCTAATTTAAATATAAATAATATTAATAATTCAAAAAAAGACAATTTTGAAATAAAAGAATATTTAAAAGATATATTAGAAGTAAAAGAAAATAATTTAGTTTCTTTAAAATGTGTAAATTGCAATAATCAAATAGGATTTTTTAATAATATAAATGAAAATTATATTATATTTAATTATATATAAAAAATGATTAAAAACTACATTTTTTTCTCTTTTAATTCATTAAAAAACAAATATAAAAAACATAATATTTACATTATCTTTTTTATTTAATAAAAAATTATTATAATATTCATTTCTGATTAATTTTCATTTTAATATTATCATCAATAATTTCATAAATAAAATCATCAATTTTAGAATATTTATTTTCCATTTTTATATTTTTAAGATATTTACTCAATTTTTTAATATAATCTTTTTCATTCAAATTATTTTTCATATTTTTGATTTCTTTAATTTCACTTAAACATATTTTTCTACTTAAATATAATCCTCTGATTTGTTCTTGATTTAAAATAAAATTTTGTATAAAAATAAGTAATTTATTCTTATCTAAATAATTTAACATTTCACAAGAATCTCTATAAAACCAATCAAGTAAAGAATATTTATCTATATATTCCTCTATTTTATTATTTTTAGAATTAAAATTACAAGAACATTTTTGTAAATATAACTGAAAATCTTTTCTTAAAATTACACTTAAAGTTAAAGGTTTTTCTATTAATCTAGTTTTTTTTCTTTCAAATTGTTTTAAAGATTTATTTTTTGGTAAATCAAAAGATTCATAAATAGAATTATTTATATTATTGTTTTTATTTATATTATTTGAATAAAGAGAAAAAAGAGAAATTGAATTTGTATTATCATTATTTTCATTTTTTTTAATTTTTATGATAGTATTATTATTAAAATGGTCATAATCATTATAATTACTATTATTTTTATAATTAATACTTTCTAAGCTTGAATTCTCCTTATTAAAATTTATTTTTTTTTTATCTATTGTCCCTGTATTTTTTTCACAACTTTTTTCTGAATTATCTTTTTTATTAAAGTTAATCTTCTTGTTATTATTATTATTATAAAAGTTTTTTTCTTTTATATCAAATAAAAATTCCAAAATTTTAATTTTTTGTAATTTTGTATTAATAAAATTACAAAACATTTTAGTAATACTAGAAAAAAATCCAATTAAACCACCAACTTCAGCAATAACATCTTGAATTTTAGTATAATATCGACTATAATAAGTTTTTTCTGATGTCATATAAATATTCATTAAATAAAATAAACTAGAAGAATTTTCAGTTGTTAATTGTTCTTCTGTAAAATAAGAAAAATCACTTGTAATTTTATCAACTCCCCAAACACTTTTTTCCTTTTTATTTACAAATAACCATCCTTGATCATCATTTAAAATATAATGTTTAATATATAGTCTATCATTTTTTTGTAAATTATGATTAAGATAATAAAAATAATTTTGAAAATTTTTACTTAAAGGATTTTTAACAGAATTAGGATCAAAGTAATAAACTGGATAATATAAACTAAATAACATAGGATTATCAATATTAAATAATTCTTCTAAAGTTTCCATTGAAGTACAATTATTATTTTTTGAATAAGGTTTTCCATTAGGACAAAAATATAATCTTATTTCATAATAAAATATATAAGGATTATCCCAATAACCTCCAAAATTTTTATTATTCATATCAATACAAAATAATTTACCATAATGTTCAGTTAAATTAAAATCTCCATAATCACTTTCATTACAAATATGATAAGATAAAAATTCTTCTGTTTTATTTGAACGAAAAGAAGAAGAATTTTCTGGTCTTGAATAATAATATATTATTGGATATATTTTATTTTGAAAATCTATAAATTCTCCATCTAAATTTTCCATTCTAAAAGCTAATATTACTTTTTCTTTATGTAAATCTATTATTGAATATCCTTCATTTATATTTGCTTGGTGAATTGTTGGATTTTTTTTAAAGAAAAAATTTCTACCAAAAAAAATTATACATATTATTATTAAAAACATTGTAAATATTGTTAATATTCCTCCATATATTGTTTTAAATTTTTTAGAATTGTTTAAATAAAAATGAAAATGAGTTCCGAAACAATCTATTTCAGATAGGAATGTTTGGAAAAAATTCATTTAATTTTTTTTTGTATTATTATTTATGATATTATTTTTCTATAATTATTTTTTTATTTATATTTTTTTTTAATTTTCTTTTTTTATATTTTTTGTGTAGTTTTCAATTAAAAATATATAAATTGATTAATAATTTAGTTATTTTTATTCTACAATTTTTTATACAAAAAATTAAAAAATCATTATAATTTAAAGAGTAAAAGATGAATTATTTAAAAAAAATTTTTATTAAAGTTCTAATTAGAAAAGAAAAGTTATAAATAGATAAAAAATAGTAATAATATATTAAAAAAGAGTTTTTCAAAAGATTATATTTTTATTATATATAACATTAAAAACTGAATATATTCAAAATCTTTAATATTATTTAATTAAATAATTGTAATTAGAAATATCATTATTTAATTAAAAAGATTTTATTGATATGAATTTATGATTTTAATTAAATTTTGAAAATTTCATATGAATAAAGATAATATTCAAATTTGTAATTTCTTAAAAAAATGCTTTTGATTTCAAAATTATCAAATAGTTAAATAAGATTTAATTGGAATAAATCTTTTTTGTATAAAATATTTTTTTTTATCATTTAAGAAAATAAAATTTCGTTCATATTTTTTTTTTAATTTAAATAAATGCTTAATTGTTATCTAAAAATATAATTAAAAATTAAAGATATAGATAAAAAGCCAAAATAGTATTTTTAAAAATTTTAGTTAAAATCATTTTATTTGATTAAAAGTTACTGATTTAAAAAGGAATTAAAATACAAAAAGTTCGTAAAATTAAAATCAAAAATCAAAAAAATCCAAATTAAAGTCAAAAATATAATTCAATATAAATAATAATCAATTATATTTTAAATTAAAAAGCAAATTTCTATTCCAAAAACTTTCTTAATATATTCAAAAATAATCAAAAAGAAAAAAAAAAAAATAAATAAATAAATATATAAAAAATTAAAAAAAAAAAAATTATAAACCTCTCCGATTATATTACTTAAAAAAAAAAAATTAAAATTATCCTCCTTAAAAAAATGTCATATAAATCTCCATATATAATAGGAATAGCAGGAGGCAGTGGAAGTGGTAAAACATCAGTAGCAAATGAATTATTTAAATCACTTCAGTCAAACTGTCTTTTATTTTCAATGGATACATATTACAAAGATTTAACACCAGAAGAAATGAAAAATATATCAGAATATAATTTTGATTCTCCTGAAGCATTAGATTTAGATTTATTAACAAAACATTTAAATAGTTTATTTTCTTGGAAAAGTATAGAAATGCCAACTTATGATTTTAACACAAGTTCAAGAAAAAAAGAAACTAAAATAATAAATCCTTGTCAATTTATTATATTTGAAGGTATTTTAGCTTTTTACGATCCTAGAATTAGAAAATTAATGAAAATGAAAATTTTTGTTGATTTAGATAATGATATTAGATTAGCAAGAAGAATTTATAGAGATATGATTGATAGAGGAAGAAAAATGCATAATATTATTTCAAGATATCATAAATTTGTTAAACCTGCTTATGATAATTTTATTAAACCTACAAGAAAATATGCTGATATTATTATCCCAAGAGGTGCTGAAAATACTAATGCTATTGAATTAATTAATATCAGATTAAAAAGCCAATTAATTAATTATAATAATTATAATATTGATAATAAAATAAGTAATTTAGATTCTTCAAATTTTAATAATTTTCAACAACCTTCTACTCATAAAAAAAGTGTTGATCTTTTTTCTAAAAATTTAAACGATTCTGATATTTTTAATCAAGAATTTTTTTATGGAAATAATTCAGAAAAATTAAAAAAAATTTTAATTCATTTTTTAGAAATGAATAATTCTGTTTATTATGAATTATATTTAGATATTATTATGAAAGATGTTCTTAATGTTTTCATTGAAGAAAAATATAATATTAATAATTTTATTATTTATCCTTCTTGGAATAAAAGTAAAATTGTTATTGATAATTATAATAAAAAAAAGTCAAATGAAGAAATTAATTCTATAATTGTTTTTAAACCTATTTTTTTAAAAGAAAACGAAAATATTTTTGAATTTATTCAATTTTTTAACAAAGAAGAAAATATTAAAAAAATATCTCTAATATGTATTTATTTATCAGAAAATGTTGTTAATAAATTCAAAAGTATTTCAAATAAAATTAAATTTAAAAGTATTTATTACGGAGAAAAATTAGAAAAATATTCTTATTATATTGAAAAAGGAGGATTCTTTGGAAAAGATTCTGAAGGTGAAAATACTGTTTTTTCAGAATATAATTTTGAAAAATATCTTACTCAAAAACTTTTAAACATTTAATTAAAAAGATAATAATAATAAATGATTTTTATAATAAATTTTTTTTAGATAATAATTGAAAAATATTTTATTAAAAGTATTATTATTGAAATGTTATTCACTTATTTTTTAATAATTCATAATTCATTGAATTAACTTTTGCAAGCATTTGAAAAGAAAAAGGATCATTTAAAGAAGTAATTTCTTTTAAATCTCTTATAGTATTATCCATTTCTTTCATTATATTTTTTATTTTTTTTCTGTTATCATATAAATTATCCATATGATATAATAATTTAGGAAAAGCTGATTTAATATGTTGTTGAGTATAAAACAATCCTAATGAAGGTTCATTAAATAATGTTAATACTGATTTATCAACATAGTTAAATATTTTTTCTTCCTCATTTTCTTTTTCTTTGCTATTATTATTAGAATTATTTAAATTATTTTCTTCTTTAATCGCTGAATTCATTAAATTTAAATAAAAAAATAATATTAATGAATAAATTTAATAAAATATTTTATCAAATTAATTGATAATAAAATAAAATAAAAAATTTAAAAAAATAATGAATAGCACAATATATCTAAAAAAAATAGACAAAGCTATTGACCAAACAATAAATAAACATTCAAATACTTTTAATTTAGAATATTTAATTAATTACATAATCACAAAAATCAATATGAGAACATCAAATGAAGAAAATTCAAATGGTTTAGAAAATATATTAATTAAATTAATTCAAAGTGGTTTTGGAAAAACAGTGAAAACATATTGTTATTATGTTATAGCTAATTTTAATCATGAATTTTCAAATCAATTTTTTTCTTTAATTTCATCAGAATTAAATAATGATGCAAAATCTTTTGAACATTTTGACCCAAATATAAATGCTTTAAGAAATTATTTAGTTTTAAATGAAAAAAATATTATAGATAATTTGTCTTTATTAGAACAAATTTTTAAAATAAAAAGTGTTCAAATTGATTTTATTATTAATTCTTTTTATTTTAGTAATTTCCCTATTGTTCTTTTAAATATATTTAATAAGATAAGTTATGATGAATATAGAACTTATAAAGAATTTTTAAAAAAATTTTATTTAGAATTAGGTAAATTATTATTTGAACAAAGTGTTCAAGATGGGGCTTTTTTAAATTTATTAAAAATTTTACAAAAAATAATATTAAAATTTAAATGTTTTCCTCAATTATCAACAAAAGAAAAAATAATAAATTCAATAATAGTTCCATTAGCTGAATATTTAGTATCAAATATTAATGAATTATTAGATTTAATAATAAGTTTTGATCATAAATTACTCTCTCAAAGTTTAAATTTCCCTATAGTATTATATAAAATATACAATTTTTTCAGAGATATAAATAATCCAAATAAAAAAATAGAAAGAGCTTTTCATAAATATATGTCATATTTATTTAAAGAAAATAGAAATATTGTTGATCCTGATATTTATAGTGAATTTGTAAAATCAATTTGTGAATTCAAAATAATAGAAATAAATATAAATCCACAATATTATGGAACAGAAATAATTGAAAATATAAGTAAATTTTTAGAATTAAGTGATCATTTTGATAAATCAACTTGGTTTGATTCTAATATGAAAATATTATCTAAATTAATGGATTTTGTAGATTATAATGAAGTTTTTGATATAACAGTAATTTTATTATCAGAAACTAAAAATATAGGAAATTTAAATGATAGAATGTTAACAATATTTAATTTATTTATAAGATTAATATTCTTGGCAATTAATTATTCAAGTTTCTTTGAGAAAGATTCTTTAATATTATGTTTATTTAAACATAATTGGTTTGTTTTATTAGTAAATAAACCTAAAGTTGATGAAAGAGAATCAAGATGGAGAAATGATGTTTTTATAGGATTAATTGAAGCTTTATTTTATGTTAAAAAATATATATTAAAAAATGGTCAAATAAAAAAATTTATTATATTAATCAAAATATGTCAAGATATAATTGATGTTTGTTCTAAAATTTTAGATTGGAGTGATGAAGGAGAAGCTTTTAAAATGTATTTTTTAATTTTAGAAGAAACTTGTTTATTTTTTGAAGATAAATTCTTTAATTATATTTTTAAAAATTATATAGATTTTGATAAAATGAAAGGAATTTTAGATGGAACTTTGATGGAAATTTCTAAAAGATTTTTAAATGAAAAATGGGAAGCTTTATCTTTTGCAAATGAAAATTCAAAATATAGAAGTTTATTATTATTATCTAAATTTTTAAATATTAATGAAAAAGTTGCTATTAATAATTTAGTAGAAGTTATTTTCCTTAGATTAAATGATATTCCTTTTGATAATAAAAATGAAACATTTATTGAAGAAATTATTCAAAGTTGTTTATTTTTAGGAATTAGAGCAAGCTATAAAATAAGAGAAAAAATAATTTCTTCTATTGCTGAATTTATAGAAAAATTAAATTCTAAAAAAGAAGGAGATAAACATATAATTTCAAATATAAAATCTTTTGCAGAAAATATAATGAATTATTTATTAGACAATAAACTTCAACCTCAAATACAATTAAATAGTGAAATAATAGATAAATTAACTAATGAATTTTATTTAATAATTCCTAAAGATATAGAAAATAATATAGAGAAAAAAAAGGAAAATTTCAATAATTTATATTTAATAAATTTATGTGAAAATTCTTTAGATGTAATGGAAAGTTATTTAAATGATAATTCAAGTGTATATTTAGATTATTTTAAAAAATATTTTTATTTTCCAATGTTAGAATTTAATAATGATAATTGTCATATGTTAATTAAAAGTGATTCAAAATATATTTTTTCAAATTGGAAATTAATAACTGGAATAAGTGATCCAATTCATATATATTATATGTTTAAAATTGATATTGAAACAAGAGAAATAGAATTATTTATTAAGAATTTTAATTCAACAAGTGTGGTTTTAAATAATATTAATTTTAATATTTATTTCTCTGAAAATTTAATGATATATAATGAAAATAATTTATCAATGAATTATTCTCCTTATGTTAATTCAAAAGAATTTTCTAATGAATTACTTTCTCCTTTTTCATATTTTGATTTTAGTCTGAAATTTTATTCAAATGTTTTTGAAAAAAATAATATTTCTGTTGATTGTTCATTTGATATGATAACAGATCAAAAAAATAGATTTAAATTAAATTCAGAATGTTTTTATATTCCTTTAATTGATTTTTTATTACCTGATAATTTTAGTTTATATGAAAATAAAACTTTTGATATCTTTTATAATACTCTTGAATATGCTTTTACTTGTAAATGTTATACAAATTATAATCCAGAAGAATTAAAAAAAAAACTAAATAAAAAAATTACACTTGTTGAATTTAAGTCTAAGAATATTTTTTATAATAAAGAAAAAGAAGTTTTAGATATTATTAAAAAAAAACAATTTCCTGAATTTTTTAAAGATAATAATAATCAAATTAATAATCCATATGAAGATAATTCTAGTAATAATTTTAAAATCAAATTATGTGCATATAGTATTTATAATTTTTGGATTTATATTATTATAATTGGAGATTATAATCAACAACATAATAAATCTATTTTAAATATTGAAATTAGAACTAATGATTTATCTGCTCTTAATACTTTATCAAGAGAAAAAAATTGTTTTTTTAATGAAGTTTTAGGAGATAATATTAAATTTTATTAAAATATTAATTAAAATAATAATTAAAATCAAACAATATATTATTTACATCTATTTAAATGTTTATAAATATTTAAAATTATGAAAAAATATTTTCTAATTATAATTTTGAATTAATTATTAATTAAATTAAAATCTGAATAAGATATATTCTAATTAAAAGAAAGTATTATTATAAATTTCGATTTTAATTTGAAAATAAATTAAGAGAAGTAATTATTTATAAATTTGTTTTATTTTTTTTATGAACTTTTATATTATCAAATTATTTTTTTTCATATTTTGGAAGTCAAACATTTTTTCATCATTTTTTTTAATAAGAAGAGTAACTTAACAAATAAATTATTATTATTATTTTATTTCGAATTAATTCCTTTAAAATTTATTCGATTTAAACACATAAGTTTATAAAACATTATCTTAAAAATATTTTGATTTATTTTTATTGACTACAAATTTTTAGAAATATAAACTTTTATAGATTCTCATATACTTTAAATATTATTAAATATTATTATATATTTTTTTTAATTTATTATTCTTTAATAAAATAATAAATGTATTTGATTATTTTTTTATTATTTTTCATAAAATAATTAAATTAATGTTAATTGTTTATTTTCCTATCAAAAACTAGAAAAAAAATTTAAATTTAAATTAAAAAAAAACTTTATGATAGAATCTTCCGAAAATAAAGAAAATGACCAAAACTCGTATAATGTAAAAACAATATTTGGAAATTTTTTAAACAATAAACCAGATAAAAAACCATTAAATATAAAAGAGATAATGAAAAAAGAAAATAAAGAAATAAAAAAACTTTTAAATAAAGGAATTTCTTCAAATTTAATTAATAGAAAACCTTCTCCATTAAAATTATTAGAAAAGCAAATGTCAAATTTTTTTTTTGGAATTAATGGGAAATTAACTTATTTAATTCCTCATTTACAAACAGAATTGATTAAAAAAGAAAAAGAACAAGAAAAAAATTTAAATGAAAAAATTTCAATTGGAGAATTAACTTTTCTTCAAAATAAATCTTATAATAATAAAGGAAAAGAAAAAGAAGAAAATAGGAAATTTTTATTGAAAAGTTCAAATTTTAAAAAAGAAAACAATTTTTACGAAGAATATCAAAAAAGTAGAAAACATAAAAAAATTTTTTCTCATATGAATCCTCAAATAAATTTTAATTTAGATGAAAATAGTTTATTTAATGAAAATATTTATTCTCAATCAAATAAAAATAAAATTAATGATTTTTTGTTAACTATAAATAAATTTCATCCTCTTAGTGAAAACATTATTAAAAAAAATCAAAATAAACATAAGAATAAAAATAAATTCAATAAGAAAAAAAAATTTAAAACAAGAAATTTACCAAATTTAAAAAATATAAATTTCACTTCTCCAAATTTGAATAAAGGAAAAAAAGAAGTAAATATTACTTTATCAAATTCAAAAAATAAAGAAATAAATTCTTCAAATGATAAAAATTTAAATCAAATTAATACTTTAACTACTTCAGTTAATAGTAATTCAAATAATTCTTTAAGTAATAATCTAATTTATTCTTTTAAAATGTCTAAATCATCAATTAAAACTTCAAATTTTTCAACAAATCAAATTAATAATAATAATATTGAAAATAATAATAATGTATATAACAATAATGAAAATATGACAAATTCTTTTTATTTAAAAAATGCAATTGCTAATATTAATTTTGATAGTAATAAAAAAAATAAAAAAAACCAAATTAATTTATTAATTGTTAGTAATAGCGAGAAGAAATTATTGATTCCTGAATATTCTGTTGAAAAACCTTTTATTTTAAATTCTTATTTTAATTTTAATAAAAAAATTATTACTGAAACAAATGTGAATCTTCCAAAATCTTTAAATAAAGAAAAAAATTTGTCTTATAATAATATTAATCATAATAAAAGAAATAGTTTTAATTCAATTAAAAATTCTATTAATAATATTCATAGACAAGAAATAAATTACAAATTAGAAAAGATAATTTCAAATGAAAAAAAAAATTCTAAATCATTGTATAAAATAATCAATAAGAATAAAATAAATAAAAAAACTGAAATACTTTTAAATAAAAAATCAAATGAAACAATAATAAAAAAAGATATTCCAAAATTTAAATCAATTTTGGAAGATAATTTAAAAAAAGAAAAAAAAGTTAAATTATTAAATACAGAAAGAATAAACAATGACAATAAATTAATAGATGCTACAAAAAAATTAAGTGATGATGCAATTATTAATGTTTTAGTTAATGCTAAAAAAAATAAAAAAGAAAGAAATAGAAATTTAAGTTTAAATTTATTAAAAAAAGAAAAATATGAAATTTGGAAAGAAAAATTTGTTGAAAATAATAGTTATACTATTCAATATTTAAATACTGTTTTAGAAAAAGAAAAAAATAAATTCAATAAAATGATAGATAAAAATTTAAATAAGGGTATATATGAAAATAATGAAAATAATAAAGTTATTAAAGTTAATTTAAGAAATAATAAGAAAGAAGGAAATAAAGAAATTATTTAATTCATTTTATAAATAAAACAATAAATAATTTAATTTTGAAATTATTAAAATTAAATTTCATAATTAAAATTAATATTTTTTTAAAATGAATTTCCTAAATAAAAAATAAGATATTATGAGAATAATAATAATTCAAATAGTTTAAACTCAAAATATATTAAAGAAAATAATTCAGAAAATATTGAAAGGGAAATAAAAACAACAAATGTAAAAATCAGAATTATCCAAGAGATTATAATAATAAAAAAATATCTAGTTTTCAAATTAGTCATTCTTTTAAAAAAATTTATTATAAAAATCCTTTAGATTATTCTATATTAATGTTAAATGAAGTAATAAAATTAAAAAAAAGTAATATTTCAAATAATTCATATAACAAATATTCCTAATCTCAAAAATATTTTTCTGAGAGAAAATCTTTTCTAAATTTATTCCCCAATTTAAATAATAGTATTAGTGTAAATAAAAATAATGAAACAAAAAAAGAAATAAAAAGTTATTCAAGTCATAATTCAAATAAAAAAATAAAAAATGAATATAAAAGTAATATTAATTTTAAAACAATTAATAAATATTCAAGTTATGGTAAAAAGAGTTTAAAAAATTTAAATAAGACATTTTCAAAAAATCAAATTAAAGCAATTAAATATATTTATGGAATTATAAAGAAAAAAATTATATTTTACAAAAAATTTTTATTTTATTAACCCAAAGAAATGTTAATGATGAATAGACATAAAAAACAAACTATTCCAAACAAAAATAATTTAATTATTATTTCTTATAATTCTAAATGTTTAAAAAATAAATAACCTTTTAGAAAAATAAATAGAACTTCTCAAAATAATTTTTATAAAAAAAATTAATCAAATCTCTAAACTAACAAAAAAAAATTATTAGATTATTATATTTCAAAATTATTTCTTCCGTTTATTAATAAATTAAAAAAACATACTTTTTATAAAATACTGAATCTTAATAAGAAAAATTTAAATAAAAAAATTATAGAATTCAATAAATTATCAAGGAATTTTATTAAAATTTTTGAAGAAAGAAATAAATGTTTAAACTTATTTATTTAAATAAATGGGGAAAAATTTGTTAGAAAAAATTATCAAAAAATAAATTCAAAAAAAATAAAGAATAATAAAATAAACAATTCAAATAAGATTTATTCAAAAAAAATATGAATTATTAGTTAAAAGATGTATAATAAAACTATAAAAATATATTACAAACAAATATTCAAAAATATTTTCCAGAAAATTAAAAATTATCAAAAAACTGTAAATGAATAATATATATAATGTAATTTGATTTTAAGAAAACAGAAAAAACTTTATAAAAAAATTATTTTAAAAAGATTTACTCTATTAAATTAGATTTTAATATAAAATATTGTTTTTAAGATATATAAAATAACAATTAATTTAAATTATCCTGATTTAATTTTATTAAGAATTTCAACTTTGCTACAATTTCATTTCTAATATTATTATTTTTAACTTCATAAATAATTCTTTTAATTTCTTTGTCTTCTTCATCTTTTACATCCATATAAAACATTTTATTATCTAAAATATCACAAGCTTTAATATCTTTAATCTTTCTTAAAGGTTTTTTAGTTTCTTTGAATAATATATTTAATAAACCATTTGTACTTTTTTTCTTAGGTTTATTATTATATAAATTATACATATCAATACCTAAAATTCTTTCTTGTTTACTTTTATATTTATTAATTTTAATGACTTCAAATTCTTGATATAATCCAGCTGAAATATCATTAAAAAGATATTCTCTTCCATTTTCATTTTCTTCTTCTTTATTTTCTATTTCTTGATTTTTTTTATTATATATATTATTATTATTATTATATAAATTCATTGTTTCAGGAGCATCTGGAAACTTTTTTATATATAAATCTAATTCAAAATTAGTTAAATATTTAATATTTGTTTCTAAATTAATTGCATTATCAATATCATCATTTCCTTTATGTTCAACAAAATAATATAAATCTATATTTTTATAAACTAAATAATCTTTTTGAAACAAAAATTCCAAAATAGTTTTTAAAGTATCTTCATTTTTCAAATTAATAACTTTAGAAGTATCTAAGCCATTATATTTAAAGAAAACTCTAATATTAATTTGTTCATTTTTATTATTATCATTATTATTAATATTATTATTTAATTGGATATTACCTAAAATTTTTTGTTCAGAATTATCATTTTTAATATCATAATTTTCTTTTTCAACAAAAGCTAAAATAGAATTTTTTGTACTTAAAACATTAACAGTGTCCTCTAAAGGAGGAAAATCCATATTAGGAATTTCATCATCATCATCAACTAATCTAATTTCAAATGCGTTTGGAATAGTATATTTTAATTTAAATTTATTATTAGAAATTATATCTTTTATAATATTTACTTTTAAATCTTTTATTGTTTCTTTTGAAGATATTATCATATCTATAAATGAAGCAGTATTCAATAAATATATTCTAACTTTTGAAGTTTCATTTACTTGATTAGATATTTTTGAAAAAGAATGAAAAGAAGATATTTTATTTTTATTACTTTCATTAAAATTTCTTTCTAAATTTCTATTTCTTTGATATAATAATCTTTCATATTCTTCATCTGATTCATTTTCTTCTTCTTCATCTTTAAAAATATCATTTATTACTTGATTTAATATATCTCTAACAATTTGAATATTTTCAGGTAAATTTTCATTATCATTTTTTTTATTTGAATTATTATCAATATCAATATTAAATGAAGAAGATAATTTTTTTATCTCTAAATTTTGATTCGATTGATTATTTAATTTAAATGTTATTTTTCCTAATTCTTTTTCATTTTCTGTTTCCCTTGGAGAATAATCTAAAACTTGACATAAATCATCTCCTTGTTTTTGTATATTATCATAAGAAGAATATTTATCTAATTTTAGGATTAGTTTTCTTTTATATTTTCTAATTTGATTATCTACTGATTCTATATCAAAATAATCCATTTTTTTATTTAATTTTTTTATTTTTTTTTGTTATGTAGATTCAAAATAAAAATAATTTAGAATAAAAAAAAACTTTTTCAATTTTATTTGTATTATTTTTTCATTAAAAAAAATAAAATAAATAAATATATTTAATTTTATCTGAGATAATTGTTTTATATTTCCCAATATTTAATAGTAATCTAATATAAATATTTAATTTATAAAATCTCTAAAAAAAGAATATAAAAAAATATAAAATTTTCAAAACAAATAATATAAAAAACATATTAAATCCATTTTAATATATTATCATTCAATTTTTTCAAAATTTACATTAAAAATCTTAATCTTAAAAGAAAAATTTATAAATCATTAAATCATTTTGATGAAATTTTTTTTATGATGAACTTTCCTAGTTTTAAACATATATATATTTTCGAAATAAAAAAAAATTGTTATTCTAGCAATTTTTTTTGATTTGAATAAAAAAAGGAAATAATTTTTCAAAACAAAACAAGGATGATTGAAAATTATTTCTTTATTTATTTATATTTTTAAATTAAAAAAATGTTAGGTGTTAAAATAGGTTCTTTGACAACATCAATTTCTCAATCCAATAAGAAAAATAAAAAAACAACATATGATTTAGTATTATTAGATAATAATACTTATAGAACAATACCATCCATTTATACATTTGAATCTATAAATCAACAATATATAGGAAATACCGCAAAGGCACATTTAAAAAAAAGTATCAATTATACAATTGAAAATATAAGTAGATTAATTTCAATTGAACCAAAGACTAAATTTGTAAAAAATG
>JAJJKW010001757.1:0-34078 GCA_023805745.1 Isotricha sp. YL-2021b | reverse complement strand
TTTAATTTAATTTTTTTATTATAATTTTCAAAATTACTATTTTTATTTGTTTTTAATAATAATTAAATAATAATGTAATATTTCATTGTGAAAGAATGCTTATCATTCATTGATAATAAAATACTTTTCAAAAAGTTGGAATCCATTAATTTGTTTTTTGCATTGAATTAAATAATATTTCAATCTTTCATTAAAATATACAAAAGGTAAGTTCAATAATTTAGATATCATCATATTTCTATTTCATTATTTTCAATTTTTATTAATTATTTTATTTTCAAATGTTTTATATTTAAAAAAATAATAATTAAAAACTATAGTTATATATTATTTTAGTAAAATGTTTAAGGTAATCTATAAAGATTGATTTAAAATAAAGAAATTAAGTAACTAAATCTCAATTTAATTATCAACAATAAATTAATTTTTCTAATAATTTAATACATATAAATATATCCTTCTTTTCTTTTTTTTTACTAAAAAAAAATAATAAGAGAGTTTGTCATTATTTAAAAAATAGTTTATCTAATTTTTGTTAATCTCTCTTTTTTTTCAATGATGTAGAGTTTTTTATTTCTTTAAATATTTCCCTTTTATGTAGGAACTTTTATTGTTTTTTTAAATTTTTTTAATTAATTTGTTTATACAATAAAAGGATTTTAGTTATTAATGATTTTTTAATTTGAATATAATATTTTTTTTTATTATTCATTATTATCTTTTTTTATCTATTATTTCACAATCTAAATATATAAATCATTTCTATAATATATAATTTGAATGAATTAAATTATATAAAAAAATATTAAAAATTTTTAATAAAATCTGGAATTAATTGAAGGGTTGATATAGTAAAAAGAATTAAAAAAATAATGGTTATGTAGAAAAAATTTTATAATTTAATACTTAAATTATAAATAAAAAAAATTTAAAAAGTTATAAATAACTTAAATTTGTGTCAAACATAATATTTTTCGTAAAAAAAAATCTGATAATAAAAATTTGTTTTAATTATTTAGATTTTTTTATAATAAGAAAAAATGGCAATAATAGAATTTTATTTTGAATTCAAATTTATTTATATTATATTAAATTTTTTTACATATAGGGGATCAAGTAAAACAAATAGAAGTTTTTTTTTTTTTGCTAGTACAATAATATTAAATTGGATTATATGTTTTATTTTATCAACAATATTTGAAAGTTCATCAACTTCAAAAAGTAAAATAAAAACTGAAAAAGTTGAATATATAGATGAAGGTATGAAAGTTAAACAAGAAGAAAAAAAAATTATAATTAATGATGGAACAACTTTATCTTCAAAAATACAAGTTTTTATATTATATTGTTATTTTCATATGTCTACATTTTTAATTTCTAATCATTTAAAACTTCATATTTCATTTATTTTTAATACTATTTGTTTTATTTCTATAATGTTAGGAAGTTATTTTTTTTTAAAAGAAAAAATATATATTCATCATTTTATAGCATTTACAATTTTAATTTTTTTAATGATTTTATCTGAAGATTTTAAAATTAATTCAACTAAAAATATTTTAGGAACAGTAATATATTTTATAAATCAAGGATTTTGTAAAACATATGTTAAATATTTAATGCAGAATAAATTTGTTAGTCCTTATTTAGCAGCTTCAGCTTCATCATTATTTCTTCTTGTTAGAATATTTTGTGGATCATTAAAACAAAAAGAAGAATTTGTTTGGAAATTTGACGTAAAAAATTTTGATTCCTATTATTTTATCTTTGGTAATTCATTAACTACTATATTAGAACATTTAATTATTTATTATTATTCTCCTTTTCATCAAAATATTGCTGAGTCTATTCTTGCATTTTCTTATAAAAAAAATAAAAATAAGTTAGATTATATTTATATATGTTTAATTGTTTTATTCGCATTAATTTATAATGAAATTATTATATTAAATTTTTGTAATATTGGAACTAATACAAAAACAAATATAAAGAAAAGAGCTTATTTAAACAAAAAAGAATTTGATAGTAGTGAAAATATAGATAGTTCTTTTAATAGAACATCAAATTCAGAACTTCCTCTTTTAAATGGTAACACAAATAATGATAAAGATAATAATTTATTTTAAATAATATAATATGTCTAAAATAATATATCTTTTTTAATTAAAACATAAAAATTTAAAAGGAAGTTTTATTTAAAAATACTTTTCGTTTTATGTTCACATTTTTGTTTATTCACTTTTTAATTTAATTTATTTTTAAAACGGAAGATTTCTTGTTATATTTTTTTTTCTTAATTAATATTATCAATTCATTAATAATGATATTTTTTATATAATATAAAAAAATTAATCAAAAAATAAATACCTTCTGATTTAGACTTAATGTTAATTTTATTAAGTATATATAATTTATAAAAGTTAAAATTTATTCATTAAAAATTATTTTAATTTAAAAATTAAAAATAAAAATGTCAACATTAATTTTAAATAAAAATATTCAAAAAATATTTGAACAATATAAAATTAAATAAATAAAGTGTTATGGACTCAATTATTATTAATATGCAACAAAATTATACTATTTATGAATCTAAATTTGATTTCTATTATTCATTTCAAATATTATCAAATAAAGATATCATTAATTTAATTTGTGATTTAATTGTTAAAATAAAATTAAAATAGAAAAAAATGATTTTAATTTAAAAATTATATTTAATATATAATTTACATAATATTTCAAATGTAGAACTAATTGTAAATAAAAAAAATAATACAAATGAAGAGATTGAAGAATTAATAAATGAGATTATGAGAGAATAAAATAAAAAGTAAAATAAAATAAAATAAAATAAAATAAAAAATAAATGAAGATATAAGAATGAAATAAAAATAAAATAAAAAGATTAAAAAAATTTCATAATTTAAAAAATATTTCAATTAACAAATTGTAATTTAAAGAATATTAATTCAATTGAATCAAATAATGATTCTATTAGTTCAGTATCTTGTTTTCCTTCATGAAAATTTATTACTTTTTCAAAAGATAAACCAATTAAAATATATAATGATAATTTAATCTTATATAAAATATTAAAGATTCACATAATAATGCTATTAATTATGTTGAAGTTATATGATAATAATTTCATAGTATAATATTATGGATTAAAAAATAAAATGAATGTAAAAAAAAGAAATTATTAAAGAAGCATATGATGATAATATTTTAAAAGTAATATATTGTTTAAATAGTAATATAATTTCATGTTCATGAGATAAAAAAATAAAAATATGGAAAGAAAATAATAATAATTATAATAAGAATAAAAATTTATCACATTCAGGGAGAATAAGTTCAATATTATTTTTAGAAGATAAAAATATTTTAATATCATTATGAGAAAATATTTTGTGATTTTAATAAAAATGATATAAATATTATTATAAAAGTTTAAGAAACTTTTTGTGGATAGAATAGAAGATTAAGTAGAATTGATGAAGATAAAAATATGTTGAAGGAAAAGAAATTAATAAATTAAATAATAATTTAAATAAATAAAAAAATAATTTAAAATTCATTTCAAAGTTATTGATTTCTTTTCATTGAAAATAAATGAATATTAATTGTTGGAGGAATAAGTAATGATATTATAAAAAAAATTATGAATGTATTCAAATAATTAAAGATGCCCATAATAATAAAATTATAGGATTTATTTAATTTAAAAAAAAATTCAATTTGTTCATTTTCTAAAGATAAAAAAATTAAAATTTTGTCTTTTTAAAGACAAAAATCATATTATATTTAATTTTGTTAGTAAAATAATTTTTTTCATAATTACATTAATTTTATAAATTTTTAAATGTAATAATCATTTTTATTAAATCTCTCCTTTATTTAAATTAAAAATTTATCTTTTTTTTAATATTATAAATTGAATTATTATTAATATATTATTATGATTTTTATGAGAAAATTTTTTATTTAATATTTTCATAAAATAGTCATTTCAAAACTTAAATTTTTAAAGAACGTAATTTTTAACTTTATTTAAACATTAAAAAGATCAATTGTCGAGGTTAAAAATATAAATTTAATGAAAATCGAAGATAAAATAATATGAAAGAATAATAATAAATATAAATATTCAAAATTAGAGAATTATTTTTTTTATTTATAAATTTAATAACAATAAATAAACTTTATTTAAATCAGGATTTCCAATTTATTGATAAATTATTAAAAGGAAATTCAAAATTTCATACATTTCAATTTTATAATATTAATATGAAAGGATATTATTGAAAAAGGATATAGAGTATAGTGTAGTAAAATGATAGTTAATTATTAATTATTTTTAAACAGGAATTTTTCTAAATAATTAAAATAAAATAATATTCATTTATTAAATAATATTAGGCTTTAGTATAAGATAAAATAATGATGAATTATCTTTTAATATTTCAAGAGTTTCCAATTTCCATTTATTAAATTTTTTCTTTCCAAAAATAGATTTTCCAACAGGTGTAGCAATAAATTAAGTATATTATATTTTTTAAAATTTTATAATTCTTCTTTTAATTAATATATAAATAAAATATTCAGAAAAAAAAATTTAATTAATTTATTTATTTTTATATTTTACTCTTAAAGGAGTAATATTTTTAATTACAATTCCATTTTGTTTTTTAAATAATTGTTGATAAATTGGAATTTTAGGTTTTTGTATTCCTGGTAAGCAAAAAGAATTTGAGTTCATATTTTCATTTAATTTATTATATTTTAAATTAAATTTTAATCCTTTATCTTGAACTAAATTTTTATTAAATTTATCTATTATATCCATTGAATTATGTATATTTTGAGACTTATTAAAAGAATTTTGTTTTAAATATTTAAAATTGTTTTGATTTATTATTTTATTTTTTATATTTTCTTTTTTTATTTTTGATATTTTTTTTTCAAATTCAAAATTTAAATCAAGAGAATCAATTGTATCAAATAATAAAGAATTATCTTTTAAAATACTTTGATTAACATGAATAAATTGTGAAGATGAATTTTTAGATAATAATCTTTCTGTTGAATTTCCTATATTTTTAAAAACCATTGAATTATCTCTTTTATTTGTAATTTTTGATAAAGAAGAAATATTTAAAGAAATATCTTCAATATCACTTTTAATATTATCATTATTATTATTATTTTCATAAAAATTATGAATTTTAATTTTATTTTTATTAATATTATGAGTTTCTTCATATAATTCATTATATTCTCCCATAGAATATCTATTAAATAATTTAGAATATTTTCTACTTCCTATTTTTTCTCTATCTTCATTAAATTTTATATTAACACCAATTTGAGGTTGAAATAAATTAAAATTATCTCCTGAAGGAGGACAAATTGATCTAATTGGACCACCATATTGTTTTACAGGTTTAATTTTTGTTTTAATTAAATTTTTAAATAATTGAGTTGCTTTATTTAATTGTTTATTAGAATTTGGAATAATTTTTGCTGAAATTCTTTCTACTTTTATTTGGTCTTTATGATTTATATTATATGAATAAAAATCATCTAATTTTTGTTTTATATTTTGAATAAATTTACTTTTTGGGACAACATCCCCAAATTCTTTATTTAATTTATTCAATTCTATTCCTTTTATTTCAATAATTTTACCATTTGGCTCAAATGTATATTTTTGAAAATTTATTTGATTTTCATTTAAAACTTTTTTTAATGTATTTCTTTGGTTTTTTATTTTATTGTTTTTATTATTTTGTTCAAGTAATTGCTTTTTTTCTTTTAATTTCATTTTATATTGTTCTCTTAAGATTTTTATTTCTTTTGTTTCTTTGTTAATCATTATATCATTTATATTATAAGAAGGTAAACTCAAATTTATTTTTTTTTTCTCTTCTTTTATTTCAGATTGATTATAATTATTATTCAATTTAATTGAAGAAGATTTACTTTTTATTGATTTTAAATCATTCATTTTTTTATTACTTGATTCTACTATTTCGTTTATAGAATTATGATTAATTTTGTCTTCTTTTTTTAATATATTTAAAGTATATGAATCTTTTTCTATTTTTGTTGGTTCTGCTATATCAACCCAGGAATTATTTTTTTCATATAAATCATCTTTATCATAATTTAAATAATTTAATTTAATAAGAGGATTTATTACTCTTTTAAAATATGTTATTAGATAGTTAGAATAATTTTCTGTATTAAAAACATCATTTGTAAATACTTGATTTATTGATAAAGCAATAATTTTTTCAATTATGATTTTTGCAATTGTTTCAGAATCTTTTGAAAAAAAAATTGAATTGTTTTCTGAATTTGTTTTGTTATTTGTTTTGTTTAACATTGGAATATTTTTTTAAAAATTAAATTTAATTTTTATAAATATTAACTAATTATCATATAATTATTATAGATGATAACAATTTGATATAATATAATATAATATATTTAATTATATAAATAAATTATATATAATAGTATTCCACATTTTATCAAATTTAAATAGATTTTTTTATAAAAAATAATGATAATTTTATTTTTTTTTTTTGCTAAACCACGTAATATCTTTATATTTCTTATTTTTTTCTTTTAAATAATAAATAAAAATTTTTATTATTTATTTTCTGATACATTTTAGGAAAAAAAAACCATAAAATATGGAATTTCTTTTCTATGCTTAATAAAAAATATTTAACCAAATTAATTATTGGAATTCATCTCAAATAATAATAATTTTTTTTTCTATCTATTTTAAAGTTTAAAAAAGATTATAATATGATATATTTCTTTTATAAATTAAATCATTTTAATTATTTAGAATAATTTTTTAATTGAATTTAATTATTGTTATTTTTTTTTGTTTTTAATTTTCCAAATTAAAATAAAAAAAGTTGAAACATTGAATATTTAATTTTTTTATTTAAAATTTATGAATCCTGATGAAAGTATTTTTATTTCTTAAAATATTTAAAAAAATTTTTTTCCCAAAAAATTAAAGAATATATTATACAAAAGAAAATATTAAAATAATAATTCTTAAAAAATGAAAAAAATTAATTTTTTTTTTGAATAAAAATAAAAAAGTAAATTCTAAAAAATGAATTAAATAAAACAATTAAATGATTTATAGAAAATTTTAAATAAAAAAATCTAAAAAAAGGTAAAAAAATAAAAAGAGAAGCAAAAAAAAATAAAATAAAAATTTCATTTCTTAGCATTCATCTTCTCAACAATATATTTCTGAGCAAGAAATTTTGCTCCATTTTGTTGAATTTTAGAGCATCTAAAGAAACCATAAGTATTAGCAAAAGCAAAAATACATAAAATAAAGCAAATAGAGCTCCATATAAAATTTAATCTAATAATTTCCCAAATAAATAATAAAAGCCAAATAATATTATAAATATATAAAGAAGTCCAAAAAGTGACTCTATCAGCATTAGTTTCTTTAATTTCATTTTTACTTTCAAAAATCCAAATTTCTTGATTAGTTTCAATTTTCAATAAATTATACCATCTTAAACCAACTAAAAGTCTTCCAGATATATTTTTTGTTAACCAAAAATCTGAAGCTCCTAATAAAATTACTATTATCATTATTAAAGCATCATTTGATGTAAATATTGATAATAATATAAATGATACTATTGATGATAATTTTAATATTACAGTTAATAATGATATTGTAGGATGAGATGATTTTTGATAAAAATTTGTTATTGTTACTTCTTCATTTGGTTTTAATACTTTTGGTTTGTTTTTTATTTGAATATCATTTTCTTTTGGTCTATCATTATTTATATCAATGCGATCAACTCCATATTCATATTCTTCAACCATTTTTTTTAAATAGTTTTTTTCATTGAATTTATTTTTATTTTTTTCTATGGTTTTTTTTTTAAATTGGTTTTTTAACATTTTTTTTCATTAAATCAATTATTTTAAGTTGTATTAAGTTTTTTTGATAATGGGAGCCTGTAGTTGTTTTGAAGGAAGAAATTTTAAAATAAAATATTTAAACAATTATGAAGATAATAAAAATATTGATATTGGGGAAAATTATCAAAAATTTTCTGATGAAGATTTCAAAGAAACTCAAAAAGAAGAAAATAAAAAAGAAAATAATTCAAAAATAAAATTGATAGAAGAAATAAGTGAATCTGATAGAGAAACTGATAAAAATAATAAAAAGGATAATCAGGATAATGATGAGCATAAAAGTAATAAAAATTGTTATAATAAAAGTATTAGTTATAATATGGGTAATAATAGTATTAATAATTATGTTAAAAATAAAACTTCTAATTATAGTAATAATATAAGTTTTAATGATAAAAATTGTTCTAATAATAATAATTCTAATTGTAAATCATTAACTTATAAGAATTCAGATAATAAATTTTTAAAAGAATCAAGTTTTAATTCAATATATAAGTACCCTTCTAATTTCGAAATATTAAATCCAAATTATTCTACATTAAAAGGGAAAAAAGAAATTAATATAACATTAATAGGAGAAAAACAAAGTGGAAAAAGTTCTTTTGTAATAAAAATAGCAGAAAATAGATTTGAAAATATTTATATTCCAACAGTTTTCATTGAAAATATATCAAAAGTTTTAACTTATAATAATAATAAATATATTTTAAATTTTAATGTAACTCCTGGTGATCAAGAATATAAAGATGATTATTCAGATTTATATTCATCTTCAAATTTTATTTTATTATTTTATGATGTTAGTAATCATGGAAATTTTGAAAAAACAAAACATTATTTAAAAAAAGAATTAAATAATAGAATTATTATGTATTCTAATAATTTTTCCAATATTTTAATTGTTGCTAATAAAATCGACAAAAATAATATGACAGAATCTACTTCAAATATGAGAAATTATTGTGAAAAACATAATTTGCAATTTTTTGAAATATCTGTTAAAGCTGGTACAGGAATTGGTTATATGATTAATAAAATTTTAGCTATTTTTGAACAAATTTCTTCTTAGTTTTCTATTTTAAAGTATTTATTTAGTATTATTTTTGAATACCTTTCTCATATAGAAATGATATTTTTTATATAAATTATATAGTCAAAATGTTATAATCATCAAAAATTAAATTACTTTAAAAAAGTATATAAATATTTGAAGTGTAATTCATAATTAAATTTTAATTATGGAAATTAAATATTTGTTTTTTTATATATTAATTTTTTAAAATACAGTAATTTTAATTTTTAATTTTTATTTAATTTCGAAAAAATGCCATTAGAAATGAAGCCAAAATTTATATTACAAATAGCAAAATTAATACTCATCAAAAGAATAATAAATATCTTCAAATCATTATTTATTTTAATAAAAATTTTAAATACTAGAAAAAATTTATCAGATAAAATAAAAAATGTAATGAAAGGAAAAAAAACAAGAAAAATATTGAAACCATATAGATTAGTTCAATCTCTTTTAAAAAAAAGAATATTATCATCAAATAGAATAAAAGAGTCTTTTAAAGCAATGTTATTTAGAAAAAAAGTGAAAGAACTTTTAAATAAATTGGAAGAATATTATATTATATATTCTTCAATTGAATGCAAATTATTAATTTTCATTGTTAAATATGAAAATGGCTTAGAAGAAAATTTATTTTTTGATTATTCTGATATTTTAAAATGTCATGTTTTATTTATTTCTAAATCAGAAAATAATCTATGTAATAAAAGATTAAAAGGTTACTTTATGACTGACACGGAAACAAATATATTAGATAATAATTATCCAATTGAAGGTGATATGAATATAATTGATATTCCTAATATTTTAAGTTTATATAGAGAACTTGATTTTGATAAGAGAGATATTGGTAAAAAATTTTTATTAAAAAATAAAACAATTTATTCACCATTTAGAAGAAGAAATAAAAGTCATTTATTAATGAAAAACTTACAATTGAATAATAGTAGATATAGAAATAATTATTCTTCAAGTACAAGTTTAAATGTTTTTAAATCAATTTTAAAACCTACAAGAAGTTTTTATAATTATAGAGATAATAGAAAAAAAAGTATAATCTCATTTGGTTCTATTGAAATAATGGCTGCTTAACAATTTAAAAATATTTTTAGCTTATTAAAAAAATATATATATATATATTGAGTTGGTTTTGTAAAAATTGAAATTTGTTAATTGGTTTATTTAGTTGAGACTTTGTTAAATAGTTTAAGAAAATTTATATTATAATTATTTATTTAGATAAATAAATATTTATAATTACATACTTTTTTTTTTTTGTAAAAAATATTAACAATTAAAATAATGGGGCAATATCCATTACAAAATTCATTAATATCATCAATTGAAAATGAAAAAAGTAATAAAAACAATAATAGTCAATAATAGTATCAACGTCCCAATTTGAATTTCTTTATATAATAGGAAGAGGAGGTTTTGGAAAAGTATGGAAAGTCATTCATAAAAAAACAAAATATCCTTTTGCTTTAAAACAAATATCAAAAATAAAAATATTAGCATATAATTCAGTATCAAATATATTTTCAGAAAGGAACTTTTTATCAAAACTCCAAAATAAATTTATAGTAAATTTAATAGCATCATTCCAAGATTTTCATTATATATATTTTTTATTAGAATTAATGAAAGGAGGAGATTTAAGATATCATTTAGATCATTATAAATATGCAATAACAGAAAAGCAAATAAAATTTTTATTAACAAATATAATTTTTGCTTTAGATTATATTTATACAAATGGAATAATTCATAGAGATATAAAACCAGAAAATATAATATTTAATGAAAATGGTTATGCAAAATTAACTGATTTTTCAATAGCAAAATCAAATAAAGATGAAATTTATGATAAAAGTGGAACTCCAGAATATATGTCACCTGAATGTTTATTTGGAAAAAAACAAAAATATTATTCTGATTTTTATAGTTTAGGTATTGTTTGTTATGAATTAATGTATAGAAAAAGACCTTTTGTTGGGAAAAATAAAAAACATTTAAAAGAATTAATTTTATTTAAAAAAATTCATTTATATGAAAGTTCTAAATATAGTGAAAAATTATGCTCTTTTATTAATTCTTTATTAGAAAGAAGTTCTTATAAAAGAATTGGATTTAATGAAGGAGTTAAAGAATTAGAAGAACATTTTTTATTTGAGGATATGAATTGGAAATTAATTTATGAACAAAAAGAAATTTCTCCTTGGAAAGAAGTTTTAGAATATAGTTTTGTTAAATATTGTTTTGATGATGAAATTTATGATAGAGAATTTTGTTCTAAAAAATTATCAATTGGTTATAATACTAAATTGAAATATGAAAAAATTGAAGGAAATTTATTCTTTGCAAATAAAAATTATTTTCGAAATTTCACTTATGTTGCTTTATTTAATAACATTCATAATATTTGTATGAGAAATCCAATTGATTATTCACAAGTTATAGAGAGAAGAGATTTAAATAAAATTAGATATATTATTAAAAGAAATGAAGAAAAATTACCAGTTTTACCTTTTAGAAATAATTATTATGAAGGTAATAGTAAATATAATGATTTATTAAAATCATATTGTGATTATAAGATATTAAAATATCAAATATTAAAAAGTAAAATAATAAAAGGGAGATATAATAATAGTTGGGAACCTTTTTATATAAATAAAAATGGAAATAATAAGGAAATTTTATTTAATAAAATAAAAAATAGTAATAATCATATACACTCCTTTACTTCAAGAAGATCTGAAAATAATAGTACATATAAATTTAAACAAAGTTTAAAATTCAATAATAATAATAAAGAAGAAAATAATGAAGAAAAAAAAGAAGAAGAAAAAAAGGAAGAAAAAAAAGAAGAAAAAAAGGAAGAAAAAAAAGAAGAAAAAAAGGAAGAAAAAAAGGAAGAAAAAAAGGAAGAAAAAAAAGAAGGAAAAAAAGAAGAGAAAAAGAAAGAAAAAAAAGAAAAAAAAGAAGGAAAAAAAGAAGAGAAAAAGAAAGAAAAAAAAGAAAAAAAAGAAAAAGAAAAAAAAGAAGAAAAAAAAGAAAAAAAAAAAGAAGAAGAAGAAAAAGAAGAAAAAAAAGAAGATGAAAAAGAAGAAGAAAAAGAAGAAGAAAAAGAAGATGAAAAAGATGAAGAAAAAGAAGATGAAAAAGAAGATGAAAGTCAATCATATGATAGTAATTGTTCTATTTGTCAAAAAATAAAAATACAAAAAAAATCATCATTACAACTTCCAAATATTAATCAAAATAAATTAAATTCATCCAAATCAGATATAAAATCAAAAAGAAATAATCATATAATAAAAAAAAGTAAGAGTCTTGTTCCTTATATAAGAATTAAATCTCCATTACCATTATAAATTTAAAAATAAATTTAAAAAAAAAAAAAATATAAATTTATAAAAAATAATTTTTCTAATAACCAATTATTTATATACCATACTTAATAAAAAAATTAATTGTTTTATTTTTTAAAAGCAATATTTATTGGTTAAATCTTGTTGATAAAAAAGAATATAAGGAAGAGATTGTAAAACTTCATTTTCATTAACTAATCTAACTTTAATATCATCGAAACAATACCAATTATTATTTGTATTTTTAACATAAGTTAAATAATGACCTGAATTAATTGAATAACCTTCATGAATTAAAGCTGCACATAAACTATAATTTGCATTTATTACCTTATTTGTACAAAATTTATTAAAATTATAATTTATTTTAAAATCAATATGTTTTTTTATTTTTTTCCTATTATTATCAAATCTTTTTAAATGAAAGATTAATATTTTTGGTAAATATGAAAAAATTATTTTCCTTTTTGAATCACATTTTATTCGACATTTATCACAAAAATATTGATTTTCTCCTATTAATTTTTCACTTTGACAATAATTTTCTATTGATTCTATCAATGAAAAACTATTTAATATACTTAAACTAATATTTAAAAAAGTATCATCTGTATTTGAAATTTTCTTACATTTTCCACATTGAACTCTTGAAATTATTTTTCCTCTAAATATTTTTGATATTAAATTATTTTCAAAATTAGGAAAATAATTTTTTAATAAACTAATTCCATAATTGATACAAGATTGTTCAAAATATGATAAAAAAAATAATATTAATTCATGCGCATCTTCTTGTTTTCCTTTATTAAAATCGGGAAAAATGAATTTCATGTTATTTATCATTTTAATAGGTGAAATATATTTTTCATGTGAATTTTTTGATATTAATTGTGAAAACTCACATAAAAAACAAAAATTAATATTTTTATTTAAATGTCTATGCTCATTAATTATAAAATAATTTTTTAAAGGTACACAATGTAAAAAAAATTGTAAAACACTATTAATAAAACAAGTATTTCCTAAATTTTTAAATCCAATTAATTGAAATAAGCCTGAATTATATTCCATTAAATGATTAATATAAGAATCTGATATTAAAAGAGGATTTAAATTTTTTTCGTTTTTAATAATATTTTTTTTTCTTTTTGTAATAGTTAATCTATTATCTAATTCATTTTCATATTCTAAATATCTTTTATGTCTTAAGAAATAATTATTATCTGACATTGATAAAATTGGTATTTTAGATGAAGTTAGTTTACTTCTTGTTTGCATTTTGCTTCAAAAAATATATTTTTTTATCATTAATTAGACTTTATATAACCTTTAATTTTTATTATTTTATATGATCTAATTTTTAGCAGATTAGGGAATATTTTTAAATTTTTTATATTTATTTTTTTTATAATTTAAAACACCAAAATTATATATTTTAGAAAAATAAGTTAATATTATTAAATGTTTGAAATTATACAAATTATACATATATATAAATAAATATACTTTGTTCTATTAAAATTATACTTTTTCATTATTTATTGTCAAAGATAAAGGAGTATCACTACAAATAGAATTCATTCTTTTTCTATCTTTTATCCTTATCATTAAAGGTCTAATTTCTCCTAAAGTTTGAATTGCACTTATTCTTTTTTTTCTATTATTTTCCACTTTACATTTAATGATAATTAACATAATAATTAAAATTCCAAATATTGGAATAAAAATAACAAGAAGTCCTTTTATCATTTCTAATATATTATTATTATTAATTAATGAATCAATATTTAATTGACTTCCTAAAATATTTGGGATTATCATTGTAACTTCTTCTTTTGAAAAATTACTAATTTTAAATTTTAAAACTTCAATTTGAGATTTCTGATTATTCAATTTAATTTCTTTAATACATTTTTCATGATTATCAATTGTATCATTATTTAAAGAATCATATTGAATAGTTTCATTATTAAAATAAGTTTTAGTTAATAATTTACTATTTAATAAATTCAAATTATTATAAGCATAATTACCATGAATTAAAAATGTTAAAATATCTTTAAATAACCAAAAACAATTTTTTTCATTAATATCAATTGATAATTGATAATCATCAATACAAAAAGAATCAGTGAAAATTGCAATTCTTCCAAAATTTTCATTAAATTTATTTTCATATAATCCTAAAATTGCTCTTGATAATTTTTTTTCTGCTTTATTCGAAATAAATTGTTCATCATTAGAAAATATTCCTCCAAATAAAATTCCATTTTCAGGAAATAATCCAATTGATGATGCTGAATTAATTTCTACTTTTTTATTTGAAATATAAAATTCTCCTGATAAACTATCTTTTGTTAATGCTATATTATAATTTAATAAAAATGAATTTAAATTTGATAAATTCGCTCCTTCTTTTAATATTTTTGATTTTAATTTTTGATTCGAATGATATAAATTAGTTGAAATTAATATATTACTCCATTCTGATATTATGAATATTGATAATTTATGATTTTCATAATAATATTTTAATTTATTTATTTCATTCAAAGACATTTTTTTTTCAGAATCTATTATTAATAAAACTGAATATTCTTGTAAATTTATACATGAAATTGGTTCATTTGTTTCTTCAATATAATATTCTTCATTTTCTAAAATAGATTGTTTTAAAGAATAAAAGTTTGTATCCATATTCTCATAAGTCCAATCATATTCTAAATAATTATTTAATAAATAGTCTTTTGGAATTGGACCATCATAAGGATAAATTAGTTGATGATAATGATCAAATAATATTCTATAATATTTTAAAGGTTTTGGTATAAAATCAAATGAATAGTATAAATTGAATAAATATGTTTGATTTGAATCAAAAAATTTAATATTCCAATTTATTGTTTCCTTATAAAAATTACATTGTGGATTATCTTTTGATACTATTTTCATATTTAATAAAAAAATTAAAGAAATATTTTCAATATTTTCAATTTTAACTTCTAAACAATTATTAGTAATTATATCGGATAAATCTTTTTCTTTTTTCTTTTTTTTCATTAAAGAAATATTAAATTGAAAAGGTAATTTAATATTATTATAATCTTTTTTATCCATAAAATTTAAAATAATTAAAGGAAGATTAACTGGTTGTTTAGTTGAATAAAATTGCATATTATAATTATAATTATCAAAATACCTTTCATTATTATTATAATTTTTAAAATAATCATAATTAAATAATTTCATTTTTTCTACAAACAAAGTTTTATAATCAAAATTTAAAATACCAAACAAACCTTGTGGATTAAATAAACCAGAAAATCTTTCAAATTGATTAACTTCAGGTAACTCAATATTAGATAATCTAATAATTTCAATTAATTTAGCATTATTCCAATAATTAATATTATTAAAATCCATAGATAAAAATAATGCAATAAAAGAAGAAACAATAGCAGAAGAAACACTACTTCCATTTTTAATAACATATTTATTATTATTATTTTCTTTTTGAGAAAATCCTATAATATCTTCTCCTAAAGACCAAGTATTAGGTTTTGGTAAAATTAAATATTTATTATACATTGCAGGACCTCTTGAAGTAAATTTATATATTGTAAATATTTCTTTTGAAACACCTCCAACTGTAATAATATTAATATTATTTCCTGGGAAAGAAATTGAACCAAAACTTGGTCCTTCATTTCCACTTGAAGATATTATTATTATATTTTTATTTATTATTTCTTTTATTAATAATATAATTTTTTCATCATTAAAATTTATTCCTCCAAATGACATATTTAATATATTTATATTATCTTTTAAAACTTCATTTAAAGCATTTATTATCCAATTTGTATTTGTATCTCCTTCTTTATTAAATATTTTATACATATATAAATCTATTTTTGGACTTATTCCTAATTCTTCTGAACATATTATTGAAGAAAGATATGTTCCATGTCCAATATAATCATATTCAAATTTATCATCAGAAAAGTTTTTTGTTTTCTTTAAATTACAATTTAAATTTTTATTATTTATCCCTGAATCCATTATTGCTAATTTTATATTTTCACCTTTAAATCCTTTTGACCAAAATAAATATTTTGTTGATAAATAGTTCTTTATTAATTCATTTTTTTTTGAACGCATTATATCATCTTGAAGAAAATAATTATTATCTTCTAAAAATCGTAATTTTGAATGTATTGTTTTTAATTTTGAATTATTGAATAAAATAACAAAGATAAAGACTAAAAAAAGACTTTTACATACTTTAATAATCATATATTTTTTTAATTTTAAAAAAATAATAATAAATTTAAAAAAAAATGAAAAATGATATTTTACAAAACAAAGACAACAATATATCTCAGAGTATAATTAATAATAATAATAATGAAAATGAAAATGAAGAATCACAAAAGAAAACAATATTACAATCAATAATAAATAGATCAATAAAATGTTCAAATCAGACAATTGATAAAGCAGGAAAATTTATAGAATCAATAGTATCAAAAAATAAAGAAAGATTAAAAGAATTATGTTCTTTAGGTCTTCCAGATGATTTACCTATATTACGTTCTTTAGTTTGGAAAATAAATTTTGATTATTTACCTATTGATAGTGAAGAATGGTCAAATGTTTTAAAAAATCAAAGAAAATTATATGAATATTTTAAAGAACAATTTTCAATAAGATTAAAAGAAGAAATTAAATTATTAGAAAATTTTCATGAAAAAACTTTAGAAGAAAAAAAAGAATTAGAGCAAAAAACAAATAAAATTTTATTAGAAGAAATAAAAAAAGATATGAATAGAACACATACTCAATTATCTTTTTTTTTTCAACCAACGGATTCTCATAATATTTTATCTCCAGAAAAAATAAAAACAATGATAGAAAATAGAAGAAATTGTACAATGAAAGATATAAATGATACATATAATAATAATACAATAGAAACAAATGCAGATGTAGTTTCAAGAATATTATTTATATATGCTAAATTTTCTCCAGATGTAAATTATGTTCAAGGAATGAATGAAATTATTGCTCCTATATATTATTGTTATTCTTTTGATAAATTATATATTGAAAATGAATGTAATATTGAAGCAGATACTTTTTGGTCTTTTTATAATTTAATGAATAAAATAAAAAGTGTTTTTATTAGGGAAGATGATAGTAGTGAAAAAGGTGTTTTAGGTAAAGCTAATAAGTTAAAAGATTTAATTAAAATTGTTGATAAAGAAATTTATCTACATTTTGAAAAGTATAATTTAGATTTTTCTCTTTTTTCATTTAGGTGGTTTATTTTGTTTTTTAGTCAAGATTTTTTAATGATTGATATTTTGAGATTATGGGATTATTTATTTTGTGAAGATAATAAATTTAAAAATACTTATTATATTTCTTTAGCTATTATGCTTATGAAAAAAGCATCTATTTTAGTTTGTGATTTACCAGAGATGATTGAAGAATTACAAAGATTAGATGGAATTGATATTGAAATGCTTATTATAAATGCAAAAAGAATTGAAGAAAAATTTGGTAATAAATGTCAAGAAATTATAAAAAAGGTATAAATGTTTTTAACTTAAAATATGTAATTTAGTTTAATAAATAATTATTTTTGATATTTTTTTTATAATAATATTAAATGTTCATTTGTTTATAAAAATTAAAGATAAAATTATTTATTTAAAATAATATTGTAAAATATATTATTTATATTAATTATTTTTTTAATTTTTTATTCTATCCTTTAATTTTTAAGAAATCATCATTTTCTTTATTATCATTTTTTTCTAAAAGAGGTTCATTCTCTGATAGTTGAATAGAATTATCTTTTATAATTTCATAACAAACATATCCAAGACCAACTATAAACAAAATAAAAGAAATTAAATGACCAAAGATTAATAAACTTTGCTTCTTTTTATCAAAGATAAATTTTATAAAAAATTTAAAAAATAATCTCAACGAACCACATATTCCATATGATAAAGCAGAACATTTATGAATAAAAAAAGGTGTAATAAATAAAATAATTACCTTTAAAATAACTATAATTACATAAAAAACAAAATGTTCTTCATGAAATATTTTTTTATTTAAATGAAAATAATTAAATTCTTTTTTCCAAATTGTGATTATTAAACATAATAAAAAAGAATAAAGTGAAATATGAGGAAGAGCATTTTTGATTTCATCACTTTTATTGAGATAATTTTCCATTAAAATATAAATTAAAGAAGCTGATAAACCTGATAAAAAAGCCAGAAAATTGTTTCTATGATCAGAATAATAAAATATAAATTTAAATATGTCATCTGGATCATTTTTAATTTGAAAAAATGCACTTAAAAATTGGATAATATTTGCTAATATTGCAAAAAAAATTCCAAGAAAGTAAAATTGAGGTAAATGATATAATTTATTTCTAAATTTATATAAATTATAAAAAACTAATATAATAAAAGTCCAAAAATTCGAAATATTAGGGAATTGAAAAGTATTTCTGTCAAAGCCATAATAATAAATATAATTTATTATACAATATAAAATTGATATTATTAAATAAATAAGTTTTATTTTTGTATATTTGAACCCAATAAATATTGATGATAATATAAAATAACCAAAAAATTCTAAAGTAGCGATTATTATTTTTACTTTATTCCAATTTATATATTTCCTTATTAAATTTTGAGCAATAGATACTTCACTTTGAGAGAAAAAAGAAATAAAAATTCCAATTATTATCATTATTGTTGTTTGATGAGAAGGAGAATTCATTTTTGTCTTTTCTTTTCTTCTATGAGAATTTCTTATTTTTTCTATAAAACTTTCAATTTGTCCTTGAGAAACATTTTCTTCCATTTAATATATTTCATTATTTAATTGAATTAATTTAATTTCTAAATTAAAATCTCATTTTAACAAAAAATTAATTAGAAATTTAACAATAAAAAAATGAAAGGGAAACTTACAAAATTAAGAAATGAAAAGAAATCAAATAAAATGAATAAAATATCACAGACATTAAATAAAGAATTAAAAGGAAAAAATAAAACAAATTACATTCCATTAAACACAGATACACAAAATAAAAATATACTATTAAAAAATACAAATCAAAATATGAATATTCCAAGAGCAAATTATCAAAATTTATATGCAGAAGATACAGAATATGAAATAGAATCAGTTTCAAAAAATTTACAAGAATCTCAAACTTATAAAAATTCTAAACAACCAACATATATTGAACAATTAGAAACTAAAATTCAAGAACAAGCAAAAAGATTAAATGATTTATATAATTATAAAATATTATGTGAAAAAAGAATTAAAGATTTAAATCCTAATGAAGAATTTCCTGTTAGTGAAGAAAGTATTAAAAATCAAAGTAAAAAATCTTCAGTAAAAGATGAAAATGAAAATAAATATGATGAATTAATTGAAAAATATAAAAATTTAAAAAAAAATTATAATGAATTAAAAGAAATTAATTCTGTACAAAGTGAAAGAAGTAATAAAAGTAATGTTAGTATAGAAAAATATAAATTATTAAAAGAAAAATATAAACAATTAAAAAGTGAAAATGATAAAATTATTAATTTACTTCAACAAGAAACAAATGCAACAGAAGAACAAAAAAATATTATTTCAATGTTACAACAAACAATAGATAGTGAATTATTAAAAAATGGAACAATAAATCAATATATTACTCCAGAAAATATTATTGATTTTGTAAAATTAAAAAATGAAGCTGATGAATATAGAAAAGAATTAGTTCTTTCTCAAGCAATGGTTAATTCACTTCAATATGAAATTGAGCAATTTAATAAAGAAAAAGAAGATTCTGATAATATTAGAAAAAAATCTCTTGAAAGTTATGATATTGAAAATAATAACTATCAAAATAAAAGATTAAATACTTTTGATAATTATAGTAATATTAATAATAGTAATAATATGAAATTAAGAAGTAATAGTCAAAATAGATTTAATATTGATAATTTAAGGAAAAATATTAATTCTTTAGATTTTAGTGAAAATGGAAGTAATCCTGATAATAATTTTAATGATAATTATTCACAAAGAGAAAATAATAACAATAAAAATTATTTAAATGAAAATATTTGTCTTAAAGAAACAATAAATAAACAGAATCAAACAATTTCAGATTTATTAAAAAGTAATTCTGAATTAAAACAATTAGTTAATGAAGCTATTTATAAATTAAATGAAGGCTTAAATTTAAATAATAATGCAAGAGATAAAATGAAAAATTTAGAATTAGAAATTGAATTAAAAAAAACTGAATTAGGTCAATATGAAGAAAAATTTACTTATTTTAATGATTATATTTCAAATATTAAATTATTATTTTCAAAATTACAAAATAGTTTAAATAATTACATTGAAATATTTAATAAAATGGCAAATGATGATTTAAATTCATTATTAACCAAAAGTTTTAGTGATAATATATTACTTTTAAAAAATAAAATTTCAAATATTCAATCTGTTCAAAAATATAATTTGGAATATGATAAAGAAACAAAATTAGTTCAAGGTATAATTGATGCTTTAACAATAATTAATAGTGAATTTGTTAATATTTATGAAAAAGTATTTGAATCAAAAGGTTTTTGTAAAGATACTAATCAAAAATTAGAACAATTACAAAATGAAATTAATTCAAAAGAATTAAATTTAGAAAATCAAAGAGAAAATATTGATAATATGAATAAACAATTAAAAGATAAAATTAAAGAAAATCTAAGAATTAAAGAAGATTGTGATAATTTAGTTAATAATAATTCAAGATTAAGTTTTGAAAATAAAAAACTTCTGAAAGATATTGATTCATTAAATAATTTTAATAACAAAAATTTAGATTTATTATATATAATATGTAAGATAAGTCAAATTATTGATGTAAAATTAAATAAAATATTAAAAGAAATAATAAATATAAATGAAACAATAATTAAATTAAAAGAAGAAAAAAATCAAGTTTTAAAACAAAGTAGTATTTGTAATTATGAACCAAATACTTTAACTCAAATAATGAATGAATTTGATAGAAAAATAAATGAAAATGAAATTCATTTAGATGAATTAAAAAGAGATTTGAATGTATTATTTAATATGTATAATTCCTATGGAACAAATAACAATTTACAACCTTCTTATTATATGCCTTCTGAACAAAATATATTAATACCAGAAAAAAATATTCATAAACCTCAAATAACAAATTCAAGTGATTTTTCAGTTAAAAAAACAAAAGCAGATACAAATTTATTAAGTAATCCTGATTTAAATTCTTATCAAAATACAAACAGTAATCAACTTAAAAATTATGATAATTTTACAAATAGTAATAGTTCTAATAATAATTTAAATTATAAATATGGAAATAAAAATGAAGATTTTCAAAAATTTATTGAAACTAATTCAAATTTAACTAATTCTCTTTCTCAAAATTCAGAATTACCTGAAAATATAAGAAAGAAAGTAACTTATCAAGTTATGAATACAACTCCACATTAAATTTTTTTTTATTTAAAATATTTTGTTTTAAAAAAATTGTATTTATAATTTATATTTTTAATTAATAATATACATTTTATTATTTTAGCAAAACAAAACTATTTACCTCTCTATAAAGAAAATTTATAAAGAATAATTTCTTTATTATTTTTAAGAATAGAAATGAATTTACACTTTGAAATTCAATAATTCAAATCAAAATTAAAAATTATAATATTTATCAACAATAAAAGTATTTTCATCTTTTTTATGACATAAAGAATACGGATAATAATTTATAAATATATTATAATATTTCATTGGAATTTCAATATCAGCCCTTAAATCAAAAGAATCATTTTGTATATAAAAACAATTTTGTTTACAAAGATTTATAGTATTATTTGAAAAAATGTTAATATCATTTTTTCTTTGAATATATTTAATTAAATCTTTTTTACCTTGAGTCTTAGCATATACAAGTTGACATCTTTTACCACTATTAAAGTGATTCCATTTTTTATTATTAAATTCAGAAAAAAAATAAAGAATATGGATTGAATTTGTAAAATTTATAAATCCAAATCCTAAATTCGAATTATTTGTTATATCTAGTGGAAGATATAATACATCAAATTTTTCAGAAAATTTATTATTTATTTCATTCATTAATAAATTTAAATTATATCTATTTGGAATATGTCTTATCATTATTGTTGTTCTTTTATCTTTTAATTTTAAAACATGATCTAAATGAATTATATTTTTTGGAGAATCTAAACATTCTTTATTAATATTATTATAATGAAATGTTTCAAATTCTTTTTCATAAAGATTTGAATAATTATTATTAAAATTATTATGAAAGTCATTTTTATTATTCTTATTTTTATAGAAATTTAAAATTGGAGAATAAGATGAACCAGAAAAAGAATTATTTAAAAAATCCTGATTATATATATTATTATAGTATATGATTTGATTATTGTTATAACTATTAAAACTATTATTTAATAAATTAGTATTATTAGAATTCCCTAAATTTAAATAATTATTTTGTATTTTTAAATGAGGAGATGATTTATTTAAACAATTTGAATTGAAAAAGCTTGAATTATAAGAATTAATAATTTCTTCAAATTCAGAAAAATTTAATGAATTTTCATCATTATTCTTTTCATTTGAATCTGCTATTTTCATATCTATTAAAGCTTTTGATATTTCTTGATTTATTTCTTCAAAATCAGTATCTTTATTTTCAATTTCATTCTTATATTGATTAAAGTTATTATTCCCGATCATATGAAAAACTTATTTGAAAATAAATAATATTTATTTATTTATTTTTTTTATTAAATATTTATTTAATATTATATTAATTTAACTTATTTTTTTTTTTTTTTCTTTTCCTTTTTTCCTTTTTTCTTTTTTTTTTCTTTTTATTTTTATTTTTTACCTTTATATTTGTTTTTTCCTCTCCTTTTTTTTTTTATTTTTAAATATTATTAATTTTTAATAATAATATTTATTATCTATAAAAAAGATTGAATATAGTAATTTAATAATTATTTAATGAACACTTAATTCAAAAATAAATTAATTTTAATTATAAGTAAATTAATATGTCAAATTTGAATAATTTAAATTCAGTACAAAAAATAACATTAAATTATTATTATCAATTAATATCAGAAGAAAAAATAGATGAATGCATTGATATATTTTCAAATCCTATAAATAAATGTTGGGAATTTCAAGATGAAAATGGATTTACAGCACTTCATAGAAGTATATTAATAAATAATTTAAAATTAACTGAAATAACAATAAAAAAAACAAGAGAAAATGTATCCACAAATATATTTGTAAATTATATAAATAAACAAAATAATAAAGGCTTTACACTTCTTCATTATGCAGTATATAAAGGAAATATGAAAATAATATTATTACTTTTAAAAAATAATGGAGATATAAATATAAGAAATAAATCAGGTTTAAATATAATACATATAGCATCTCAAGCAAATAAAAGTACTCCAATATATTATTTTAATCAAACTTTTGGATTTGATTTAATGGATAGAGATAAAAATGGAAATACACCTCTTCATTGGGCATGTTATTTTAAAAGTGAAAAAGTTATTAATTTTTTACTTTGTTATGATAATATTAATGTTAATATTCAAAATAATGAAGGATTAACACCACTTCATTTAGCTGTTAGTACAAAAAATATTAGAGCAATTAAAAAATTATTAATTAGAGGAAGTGATATTAATATAAAAGATAATAAAGGTGAAAATTCTTTAGATTTAGCATTAAGATTAAAGGCTCAAGAAATATATGATATATTAAATTCTACTAAACATAAAAATAAAAAAATTGTATTTAATCCTTATACAATTATTATTTTTTATTCTTATCAAATTATTATTCCTATTATAATAATATTTATAAATATTCCTTTTATTTATAATAATCAAAATACTCTTGTAAGGTTTATTATATGGTATATTTTCTTTTATTTTATTTTATATTATTTTATTAAAACAGATCCAGGGAATGTTAAAAATTATTCTAATAATTATTTTCCTTTATTAAATTTAATTGAAGATTATGATATTAATATTGATGATTATTGTCCAATATGTGAAATAAAACATTCTGGAAGGTCAAAGCATTGTTTTATTTGTAATACTTGTATAGATAATTTTGACCATCATTGTATTTGGATGGGAAAATGTGTTGGAAAAAATAATAATCATTTATTTTATTTTATTCAATTTTTATTGATTTTTGAATTTATTTATGATAGTGTTTTGTGCTTAGAAAGTTTATTTCATAATCAAATTTATTTTTCAAATTTTAAAGGGATTTATTATTTTTATAATATTAAAAGTAATTTATCTTTACTTAAATATATTATAACTTTTTCTA
This sequence comes from Isotricha sp. YL-2021b, assembly GCA_023805745.1. Classification (NCBI taxonomy): domain Eukaryota; phylum Ciliophora; class Litostomatea; order Vestibuliferida; family Isotrichidae; genus Isotricha; species Isotricha sp. YL-2021b. The sequence continues at coordinate 9,136 of JAJJKW010001757.1, read as the reverse complement.
ATATTATTATTGGAATTTTTGGTACTTGTATTATATATCCTTTAATTAAATTTTATATCAATGATTTAAAAAGACAAAAAGAAGAAAAATTAAATAAAAAAAATGATTTTACTTTAAATGATGATTCAATTAATAATTTTAAAATTTATAAAAATCAAAACTTTATTCAATTTGAAAATGAAAATTCTTCATTATTAGTATAAATAATTTTTTATTTATTCAAAATCTTATATTTTATAAATAACTCATAAAACTATTATTATCTTTTTTATTATTATAAAAAATATAATTATGATTAAAAATTGTAAAATTGTTAAAGTTAAAATTTTTCTAGCAGAATTACCTTTATAAATAAAGATTACTTTAATTTAAACTATATAATAATTTAAATTAAATTTTTTATTTTTGTTCATTATTTTCATCATTTTTATCCGAATTTAAAGCTTTAACATTTCCAAAATCTTGAACAATAAAACCTTTATTTTTAATATAATTCATCCATTGTTTATTTAATAATTTAAAGGTATTATTAACAGAAGTAATTATAATAGGTTTAAAAAAAGATTGTTCTTTAAAAAAAGGATAACCAGTTCCTCTAATAACACAAGAATTATTATTTAAGGGATAAATTTGATAATTTTCAATAACTCTAAAACAATTTGCAAGAGGAACTCCTTCACTTTCAGATTCTAAATATAAAAAATATTCTTTATTTTGATCATTTGCTTTAAAAGAATGTGTTGCTACTACATTTGTTTCATTTATAAATGGAATTCCTTTTACTTTTTGATTAAATTTTATATTTCTCTTTTTAGAATATATTAATTTATTTTTCTTTTCTTCTTCTGATAATTTTTCTTCATTAATTTCCCAATTTTCTGGTTTAATATTTATATGATCTTCTAAACTTTCATAAAATTTAGGATAACTATAATCTTCTTTTTGATTTTCATTTGGATAAAAAAATTTTTCAAAAAAATCTTTTGAACTTAAGTTTATCTTTTTTTGACATATTATTATTTCATTTTCATCTTCAAATTCTTTGAATTTTATATCTTTTTCTAAATTTTTTATCCCTGATATTTTATTTTGTTCTTTTAATAATGTTAATCTAGAAAATGAATTTCTATTTGATTTTAATTGACGATTTGAAATTTCAATTCTTCTATTTATTATATCAAAACATTTTTCAATATTATTAAAATTCGAAAAAATACATAAAGGTTTGGAATTAAGTTTAAATAAACTTCTTATTATAATTGAATTGTTATTTTTTGAAATTTTCATTGAAAGAATATCTGAAATAGGAATTACTATATTTTGATTATAATAAACTATTGAATTAAAACATAGATAATTATTTGTTAAATATAATATTCCAAAACTTAAATCTGAATATGAACATGGTATTTGATGTATTATTTCTTCATTTCCGTCTATATGAAATAAGTCTTTTAAATTTATATTTTTCATAATTAAATTTATTTTTTTTCAAATATTGAAAAAAAAATTATAATATAAATCATATTTAATATTTTCTTTAAAAACTGATGTAAAAAAAAATTTAAAAAAAGAAATCAAAATAATAAATATATTTTAGTATTATTAGATATTAAAATATTTATAATAATTTATATCCCACACATAAAATTTGAAGATGGTTAATTAATTTTTATTTTCAATATTCTCTTTATTTTCAATACCCAATAAAGCATCATATTGTTCTTTATCAAAAACAACTTCTTCTACTTTTTTAGTTTGTTCATGAATAGAAATATTTATTTTATTACATAAAATTTTATTATTTTCTTCTTTAGAATATTGATTTAAAAGATCACTTAAACTGTTTTTAAAACTCGAAATTAAAGTCATCAAATAATTTTTATCACTTCTGCATTCATCTTCTAATTTATCATGATGCATAATTTTTTGTTTTTTTGTTTTAAAAGTATGTTTACAATTTAAATGAGAACAAATAGTATCTTTATTATTTTTTTTAACATGGGCTGTTCTAATATGATATTTATAATTTGCTCTATCATAATAACTTGTACCACAAATTTTACAATGATAAGGTCTTTCACCAGAATGAATTCTATAATGTATTTTTAAATTATATGAAGCTGTAAAACTTTTTTCACATCCTGGATAATTACATTTATATATTTTTTTTGAAGGTAAATGTAATTTTATATGTTTTTGTAAATTTATTTCATTTTCAAATCTCATTCCACAATTTAAATAATTACATACATAAACTTTAGTATGGATTAATTTATGTTTATTTAATTCATCTTCAGTTTCAAATAATTTAGAACAATCTTCTATATTGCATTTATAACATTCTACTAAGTTTTTGTATTTTCTTCCTGTTTTTTTTTTAAGAAATAATTTTTTATTTGAATCATTCTCAAAAGAATTTTGACTTTCTTCTTTTGTTGAAGGAGCAGAAAAAATAGGAAATTGATGTGGAAATATAGCAAAATTAATAGGATAAAAAGTTGTAGGGATCATTTGAATATTATTTATCATTAATGTTTTTATTTTCAATAATCAATTTTCTAATTTAAATAATATGGGATATATTATAATTTGGTTATTGAAAATAAATAAATAATTTAACAATTTTATTTAGGAAAACATATTTATTTTAAGGAATTAATAAGTATAATATATTTTTTAATGAATAATAATTTATTCAAAATAATCAATTTATATTAAATTATTAGTATATTTCAGAATAATTTTTTACAATTATTGTTAGCACATGAATAAAAAATAAAAATAATAAAAAATGAAAGGAAGAAAAGCATATTTATCAAAAGAAGACCAAAATTTTTTTGGAAAATATTGGAGTGAATACCAAAAGAATAATTCATTACCTTTTGAAACTTTTAAAGAAATAATAAATGCAAATAAAGAAATAGATAAAACAATAGCAGGAAATATATTAAAAGATATTAAAACAAATTTAGATAAAAAAAGTGGAGGTCAACAAATAAATATAAAAGAACAAGATTATTATAATTATATTGAACAAATTAAAAGAGAACAAGATCAAGAATATAATTCAAATGATCCTGAAATGAAAACTTTATTTGAAAATTTAGCAGGTCCAGAACAAGATTATGTTTATAAGAAAAAATTATCAGATATGATTAATGTTTTTGAATTAAATGTTGATTTAAATGAATTTTTTGCTCCAATTAAAGGACAAGAAGAAATTAATTTTAATGAATTTTGCTCTTTATTCAAATATAATGCTGGAATTGAAAATCAAGCTTTAAAAACTTTTTATTCTATGTTTAAAGGAATGGATGAAGAAGAAAAAAAAGAAGAAAGAGAACTTAGAGCTATTAAATTCCCTATTAATTATGTTCCTCATAATTTTTAAAAGTTTCATTTTATGTAACGCCATAAAAATATTTATTAATATTTATTTTTTATTTTTTATTTTTTAATATTCTTTGATTTGGATTTAATATTTAAAAAAAATTTTAATAGTAATTGAAATTATAATTTAAAAATGTTTTTCTCTTTTTTATTATAATATATTTATAAAAAAAAACAACTTAAGATTTTTTAATATTATTAATTCTATATAAAAGTTTATAAATTCCTTTTTTTCCTATCTATTAAAAATCAATCTATACAACAATATATATATCAAAATATACTATTGATGTAAATTTCGTGGAACAACAACATTAGAGCCATTTAAATTTGAAGGTATGCAATTAAGATTATTATTATTATTATTATTATTAATATTATTTTCAATATTTTCATTATTATTATTATCTTGATTTCTTTCTCTTTTCCAATTTTCATAATCTTCATCATCAGTTTTTAATTCAAATCTACAAATAGGACAAGAATCATGTTCATTTAACCAAGGCATAATACAATCTTTATGAAAATGATGTTTACAAGGTAAATCCATTAAAATATCATCAATGATAAAATCATCTTTGCAAACAGGACAAGTATTTTCATTTTTTATATTATCTAATATTTCTTGAGTAATTTTATAAGTTTTTAATTTCTCAATTTCACTTTTTGAAGCTGGTGGACTTCCATATCTATTTGGATCATTTGTCATAATATAATTTAATATATTTTCTATTTCTTCATTTTCATAATCTTCATTTATTAAATTTAATACAAATTCTACTAAAGGCAAATTTTCATCATTAATTGGAACAATAATTGGTTCTTGTTCTCTTCTTTCATCTTCATTTGGAGTATATGGAACAAAATTTTCAGGTGAAATTTCATTTTCATATGGTTCATTTAAAATTTCTTCACATAAATCATTATGGCAAAATATACATTCGACTAATTGATTTTCTATATATATTTTGCTAAAGGAATGTTTGCAATAATAACACCAATATTTTTTTGTTTTTGTTAATTTATAGGTTAAGTTTTTATTTTCTTCTTTTGAATTCATTTTTTAAGATTTTTTAAAATTTTATTTTATATATTTTTATTTTGATTTTATTACTTATATAGTGTAAAAATTAATTCATTGTTAGTTTTAATTATTTTTTATATTTTTTTATATTTAATTTAAAATTTGATTTTTATTCTTACTTTAAATATAATGTTTATTGAAAAAAAATATCAAATCAAATAAAAAAATGGAAGTAGAAATTCCAAAACAAGAAATTATTGAAAATATATTTAAAGATAAAACAACAGATAGAAAAAATTTAATAGGAGCGACATCGAATAATTATTTAAATTTAGTAAAAGGAACAGAAGAAAATAAAGGAAATAATGAAGAAGTAAATAGTAATTTTTCTCCATCAAATGTATCAAATAAAGATGTAGAAACAAATAAAAAAAGAAGACAAGGACTTTGGTTTAATAAAAATTTAATATCAAAAGAAGAAGAAAAAGAAGAACCTCCAAATCCAATTCTTCAAGAAGAAATGAAAGAAGAAGTTAAAATAGAAAGAAAAAGAGATAAAATATTTAAATTATATAATGTTATAGAAGATTTTATTATTTCTCAAACTGGATGTATTATAATGTTAATTATTGTTTTTATTACTTTATGTTATTATGATTTTAGAATAATTTGCATTCCTGGTAAATTTAATAATATTTATCGTGTTGTTTATGTGATATTAATTATTTATTCTTCTATTGATTTTATTATTAGAACTATGATTATGGAAAATTTAATTAAAAGCTTTTATTTTTGGATTGATTTAAGTTCTTTAATTATTATGTTTTTTGATATTGATACTATATCATATCCTTTATTAAATAAAATATTATATGGAAAAAAAAAATATAAATATTTATCATATCAAGATCAATCAAATATAGAAACAATATTAAATGTATTTCAAATAGTAAAATTATTTCGTGTGGTAAAATTTTATAAATTATTTGCAGATTTAATAAAAGAAAATGAGAAGAAAAGTAATATAATGAAAATAATAGGAAAAATAAATGAAAAGAAGATAAAAATGAATAGAAATAAATTAGCAAAACATATAAAATCAACATTTACTCAAATAAAAGATTTAAATAGAGATTTTAATAATACAACAGCAATGCCAATAATATTAACTCCAAATTCAGCACCAGAAAATCCTTTAGTTAAAACTCCAAATTTAAGAAGAATAAATGGTAAATCTTCAGTTTTTACAATAAATTCATATATGGAAAATAAAAAATGGGAAGAAGATACTAGAAAATATTTAGAAGAACATGTTTTTAAAAAAAATAAAATAAGTCAAAAAATAACAGAAGGAATTTCTCGTTTAATGATTGTTATTGTTTTATTAGTTTTTATAGTTTCTATTTTTACAGATGAAGATAATTATACTTCTGATTTTTTTGCATATCAAATAATGTGTAAAATAATAAATAGATTAGTTATTCAATATAATATAACAAATTTTACATATATTGAAGAATTTGTAGATGATTATTTATTAACAAATGTTTTACCTTTATATCCTTTAATTCAAGTAGAATGGTTTGATCAAATAGTTTATCAAAATACATCAATGGATTTAAATTTAAATCATCATATGAAAAGAGATGTTTGTTATATTTTTGATGAAAAAAATCCTTCAACAGTAATAATAATATCAAGAAGAGAAATGTCAAAAATGTCTTCTTTAATATATTTATTAAGATTATTTTATATAGTAGTTTGTATATCATGTTTATGTTATTTAATAAATACAAATGTACATGAATTAATTTTTCATCCTTTAGAAAAAATAGGAAAAGTAATTGATATTGTTAGTAAAGATCCAGTTGGAAGTAAAACAATAACAGAATTAAAAAATAGTATGGAACATAATAATTTAAATAAAAAAGAAGATAAAGATTCTGTAAGTCATGAAATTAAAATAATTCAAAGTGCAATTATAAGAATAAGTGCTTTAATGGCAATTGGATTTGGAGAAGCTGGAGGAGAAATTTTAAAAGAAAATATTTCTAGTTCAGAAGGTTTAAATCCTATGTTACCAGGAAAAAAAATGAATGCAATTTTTGGCTTTTGTTTTATACATAATTTTAGTGAAATTAATGAAGCATTTCAAGAAAAAACAATGATATTTGTAAATCAAATAAGTGATATAGTACATTCATGTATAGATAAATTTAATGGAATAACAAATAAAAATTTAGGAGATAGTTATTTATTAGCATGGAAGTTTAAAGAAAAAAACGATAAAAAAACAGAAGAGAACAATAATAATAATAATAATAATAATAATAATAATAACAATAATAATAATAATAACAATAATAATGATAATAATAATAATAATAACAATAATAATAATAATAATCATTTAAATACAAACGAAATAAAATCTTCTTTAATAAATGAATCAATGATGTCAGCAAGTAAAACAGAAGAACTAGCAGATTGTGCATTATTAGGTTTTTTAAATATAATAAAAAAAATAAATAAATGTAGAAATATATTATCATATAGAAAAGATTCAGATTTATTGAAAAAATTTGGTCCAAAATATTCAGTTCAAATGGGATTTGGATTACATACAGGATGGGGAATAGAAGGAGCAATAGGATCATATTATAAAATAGATTGTTCTTATTTAAGTCCAAATGTTAATATTGCAGCAAGATTAGAAACTGCAACAAATATTTATGGAGTTGATATTTTATTTAGTGGTGAATTTTATGATTTATTATCTGATTTTATGAAAAGACAATGTAGAAAAATAGATATTGTTACTTTAAAAGGAAGTGAAAAACCTGTTAGATTATATACTGTTGATATTAATAAAAATATTCATCCTGGAAAATTAATTTCTAAAAAAGAAAGAATGACTTTAAGAGAAAGAAGAAGTTATTATGCTTTAAAAAAAAAAAAATTATGGCAAAAATATCAAAGTGTTAAAAATAATATGACTATTGGTGAAAGTTATTTAAAACAAAGTAAAGGTTTAAGACAATTATTAAAAAAAACTAAAAGTGATATGTTTTATCAATATTTTGAAGATGGTTTTAGTGATTATATTGATGGAGAATGGAAAGATGCTGCTCAAAATTTAGAAAAAGCAAGATATTTAGATAAATGGGATGGACCTACAAAAACTATTTTAGATTATATTAAAAAATTAAAATATAAAGCTCCTTCTAATTGGGATGGTTATAGAGTTCTTACTTCAAAAACTTAGAATTGTTTTTTCTTTTTTTTTTTTTGTGGTTTTTTGTATACTTTTTTTTTCAATATTTATGTTCTTTATTATTATTGATTGTTTTTTTTTTTTGGTATTTATAATTATAATTTTTTAGTAATTTGACTAATAATATTATAATATTATTATTATATTTATGGAATTAGTAGTGGGAAAGTCTTTTTTTATCTGGTTTTTTTTTTTTGTTTTTTATTTTTTTTTTCTTTTGTTTTTTTTATTTGAAAAAAGTCAATTTTATAATTTAAATTTTATGTTTATTATAGTAAATTATTTAAAAAAATACAAAAAAATTGATTGAAACAAATCATTTTTTTTTAATTTTTATCTAAGCAATTTTCATTTTTTCAGAATCATCAAGAGTAGAATTAGAAGAATGAGCAATAGCATTTTTCAAAGGGTCATTTTTAATATCATTTTTTTCTTTTTCTAAAATCTCTTTTTCTTTCTTACTTAAAAATCTTCCTCCTTTTCCTCTTTCTCTATTCATAGCATGTTTATGTCTTGATTCATGATGATATTTAATTTTTTTATTTAAAAAATAATCATTTTCAAACATATCAAAATACTTTTTTCTTGCTTCCCGCCTCTTTAAAATTCTTGAATATTGTTTACTATTAACATAAATATATTCATTATTTCTTAAAGTTTTAATTGGAATTTTTTGAGCAAAAGGATTTATTAAATGAGGATAAGAATATGCTTCAAAACCATTTATATAAGGAACTCCTGGTAAAATTCCATAATAATCTGGATTATCATATATTGTTGTGTCTGTATAATTTAAATTTATAGAATTTTCATCTTGAATTGTTTCACTACTTTTATTTGTTGAATTATATTCTTCTATTTTTATAAATGAATCTTCTGATAAATTTTGACTCTTTTGATTCCTGTTTTTATGAGATTTTTTACTTCTTTGCTTTTCTCCTTTGGGATTTTCCATTTATTTTAATTTATAATTTAAACCTCTTTCTATTATAATTTAAATTAAAAAAATTTATACAATAAATTTGTTTTAATAATTAATAAAAGTTTCCTATTAAAAAAAAGTTTCAAATATTTCAAATTCAATCAAAAAAGTAACAATTCAAAAATAGATAATTAATCACCTCAAAATATAAAAAATAAAAGATAAAACATAAAAGATAAAGAAATAAAATAATTCAACAATCAATTAATCAATTTATAAAAATTAATTGATATCAAATGAATAACTTAAATTAAATCAATCTAAGTTATATATATATTAATGAATTAAAAGACAATTTGATTTTATTACAAAAAAGTATAATTTATAATTTAAAAAATCAAAAAAGAATATGATGATAAAAATTCCATTATCAATTTAGAAAAAAGAATTGAACTGTTCATTATCATTTTAAATTTTTTAAATGAATTTTAAAAAATTGTAACAATAGTTGGCTTATTTAATT
>JAJJKW010001756.1:0-34122 GCA_023805745.1 Isotricha sp. YL-2021b | reverse complement strand
AAAGATATGGAACTAAAAAATATTTAAGTTTAGGTTATATTTTATCACATGAAATTGGAATTAGTATTCTTTCTGGTTTTCTTTCTTCTATTGTTGGATTTTTATTTGATTATTTCTTAGCTATTAAAAGTAAATTTGTTATTTTAATTAGATATGAAAAAGATCATGATGAATTTTTAAGAAAAACAAAAGAAGAAATGGATAATTATAAAATTAAATTAATAATTATTCTTGTTTTAAATTGTATATTAATGCTTTTCTTTTGGTATTATATTTCTTCTTTTTGTGCTGTTTTTCCTAAAACTCAAGCAGAAATGATTGTAATTACAATTATTGCATTAATATTTGGAGTTATTTTTCAATTTATTTTTGCTTTAATTATTGCGGGACTAAGATATATTGGATTGAAATTTAGTCAAAATATAATATATCAAATTAGTCAAATTTTAATTTAATTAAAATGTTAATTTGTTATTCATAAACAATTTTATATATTATAAGTATATCGAGTCAATTTGAACTCTGTTAAAATTTAAAAATTTAATATATTTTTAAAATAATCTTGATAGACTTTAATTAAAAATATCTAAAATTTAATAATTTTTTTAAAATTTAATTTTTTCAAAAAAAAGAAAAATTTTTTATTATAATTTCAATGGGATTTAAAATATGGTATATATTTGATTTATATGCACCATCTTTTCCTTTAAGATTTAAAAAAAGAAAATTTTACAAAACAAAAATCGGATTTTCATTTGGAATAATATCAATATTGTTATTTATTTCTTTTTTTATAGAAGGTTTTGTTTCTATTTTAGAAAGAAAAGAAAGAACTATAATTGAACAAATAAAATATACAAACTATTCAAAAACAAATCTTTCAAATATTCCATTATTATTCCATTTGGAACATGAAATAACTGGAGAAGATTATACATTTAATACAAGTTTATTTAATTTTTCATTAAATATACTAACATATAAAAATAATGATAAAAATACAATAGATAAAATTGAAAATATTCCACTTATTAATTGTAATGAAAAAGATTTTTTGAAAAAAAGATATGATGACTTTGACTATTATAATTTCCTCAATCAATATTTATGTCCTAATTTTGAAGAAGAAGATTTTTTCCTTGAAGGGGATTCTTCTCATAATACATTCGTGAGAATTTTAAATTTAAAAATTTCACTTTGTAATAATAATGATGAATGTATTAATGATTATGAAAAAGATTTAATGGATAATATAAAACTTATATTTTATATAAAAATAAATTATCCTGATTATGATGATTATAAAAACCCAATTAAACACTATTATAAAGGTTTTCAAATTGGTTTATCTGATTCTCAATCTAAAGATTTTTTTTATACTTTTTATCAAAGAAATTTTTCTTCAGATAATGGAGTATTTTATACAAATATTAATAAATATTCTTTATTTGATTATGATTCAACAGAATCAGAATTATTAGATTTTAATTATGAATATTATTATAGTGCAAATTTTTATTCTATTAAAAAATATAATGATATAAAAAGAACTTATAAAAAAATAACTGAAATGTTAGGAGAAGTAAGTGGTAATTGTAGTTTAGTTTTTTCTATTTTTAATTTATTAAATTCTTATTTATTAAGAAATATGATGAATGAAGATATTATTAATTTAGTTGTTGAAAATAATTATAAAAGTCAAACAAAAAATAAATTTCTAAAACGTATGAACGATTTAAAAATAAATGATATAAATCAGAATAGTCTTCAAGTAAATAATAATAATTCTATACTTAAAACTTTTTTAGGTGAAACTTCTAAAAATGAAAATATATTTTTAAGAAAAAGTTTAAATCATTCTCTTTATAATTCCAATATAATTAAAAAACTTTTGAGTAGAAAAGAAAAAATAAAATTAGAATGTAAATATCATATTTTTCCCTTAGAATTTTTTTCTAAAAGTCAACAAATGAATACTTTTAGAAAATATAAAGATTTTATTTTCCTAAGTGTTAGTTTGGAAAAAATTTTTGAAATTGAACAAATTAATTCCTTCCTTCTTAAATCTTTGTACCAAATAAATAACAATATTATGAAAAACCAGAATAAAAAACTATATTTAAATGATAATGAAAGTAAAAATAAAGATAAAAATTATTGGTCTTCAAATAAAAATGATTTAAGTAATAGAATTTTAGTTCAAATTCATAATAATTCAAATATAAATAATAAATTAGATATAAAGCAAAAGAGTTTGATTAATTAATAGAAATATTGTAAAATAAATAAATATTCTAATTAAATTTGTAAAAGATGATTAAATATTTTATATCATTTTTTCAAAATGAATTTCAAAATTTAATAATATTTTTAAAAATATTTTTTTAATAATGAATTATTTCAATATACTTAATAAAATAGATAAAATAATAAATTAATAAGGAAAGCTCTAAAGGAGCTATTATTTTTATATATTAATTCAACATATTTTATATAAATAAAAGTCATTTACAATTTTTCTTTAAATTCTTTATTGTAAATAATTTTATTTATTTATATAATAATAATTAAAATCAATTTTTATTTTTTAACATTTGGATATTTAAAATGCTATAACCACCATTTGGTTTATTATTAATTGATTCTTTTTTATTTCCCATCATTTTTATAATTTGTTTTATATTTTTAATTTTACAATTATTTTTTAATATCCTTTCTTCACTTAATATTTTTTTTCTTATATTATCAATATAGTTGATATAAAAATCTTTGTTAGATAATTTTACCTTATAATTCCAAAAAAAATTACAACAATTTATTGTCCTTTTTAAAATATTATCAGGAGGAAAATTGATTTTTTGTTGAATAGATTTAAAATGATAAGATTTTATCTGATTTTCATTAATTAAAGCTATTTTTTTATTTTTAACTAAAGTGAATTTATTTAAAGAAGAATTCCAAGATTCACATTTTGATAAGTAAATTGGATTAACAGAACATTCTTGATTCAAAGAATAACATTTTTTTTTCATATTTTTATAACTAATTTGGAAATAATCATCGTTAAAATCATAAATAATTTTATAATTATGATAAAAAAAATAATTTACAAATTCAAAAAGTAAAGTGAAAATTTGAACAATCCCACTTACTCCTCCTACAATATCTTGTAATTTATCATATTTTCTAACATATACATTTACACTATTTTGAACCCAAAAATTAAAAGTTCCAAAAATATTTATATATTCACCATACCATTCATATTCAACTATTTTTTCATTTTGTTCAAATGCAAAACCATAATCTAATGATTTATGGTCAACAATTATTCCAGTATAAGTATTTAAAAACAAAAATCTAAAATTCAGATGATTTAATGTAAAAGAATAATCTGAAAACTCAGAATTTATAGTATGAAATACTTTGATGAAAGGATTTAAATAATTATTAACATTTACATAATATTCGAGGAAAGTTATTGAATATTTAAAAGAATCATATAATACTTTTGCAATTTCTTCATTATCATAACAAAAATCATTATTTAAAATAGAAATATTTTGACATCTTATAATATAAATTCCATATAAAACATTATTTTTAGATGATGAACCATGCTGAAGAAAAGGAGTTTTAAAATTAGAATCATTTTTTAATATTATTGTATTTGTTTCATTGTCAAAATATTTTTTCAAGCAAAATCCTTTATTTATTTTATTCTCAAAATTATTATCAATTAATTCTTCAAATTGTTCAAAATCTGATTTATCACATAATTCATAAATCCAAAAATTATATTTTGAAATATTGGGTTCTCTAATAAAAATTTCATCATTAAAATTTATTCCAATTATTGAATAAGATTTATTATCAATATCTATTGGTATATCATATGAAGAATAAATATTAATAAAATGAAAAAGACCATTTTGATCTAAAGGAAAATAGTTTATATCTTCTAAATATCTATTAAAAAAAAATGATGTTGGATTTCTTTTTAATAAAAAATCTAAAGAAAAAATTACACCAAAAAAACATATAATTATAAAACTTCCAATTGTAATTAATCCTGAAACAGAAGATGAATGTCTTCTTTTAGAATGATAATATAAATGAATTTTTGGAGATACATAGTCACATTTTCTTAATATTGATTTTAATGACATAAATATTTTTATATTTATTTATTATTTATTTTATGAAATATTATTTTTTTCCAGCAGTTATTTATAATAATTAAAAAACAAATTTTATCATCAAAAAGCAGATTTTTCTTTATTTTATAAATAATAATATTTAAATTATAAATCATTATATAAATTTAATATTAGAATCAATATAGATTTGTATAATATATAAACTTATTTTGATAAATTTTTTAACTTTTATCTAAATCAATTTCTTTATCTTCATTTTTATTTTCTTTTCTAAAATTGGGTAAACTTCTTCAATTTCTAAACCTTTTTTTCTTAAAACTTGTTCATAAATTGTATTTTCTTCTGCTTATTCTTTCTTTTCTTCATCATCAAATAATATACTATCTAATTTAATAGAATTATCTCCTATATTAGATATATTATTACAATTTAGTTTTGAATTAAGTAATTTAAATGTATTATTTATATTTTCTATTGTATTATTTATTACACTTATTGAAGATAATGTTGATATTTTAATTGAAATTGAATTTAATTGATATAATACATTATATGTTTTATTTATTATATTTTTAATTCTTATTAAATCTTTTGCTAACAATCTTCCTCCTTTAAGTTTATTATTTAAAGCAAATTTTTTTAATTCTTTTTCCTTTTTTTTATGGTTTTCTCATTATTTTATTTTTCTTTTAAAAAACCTCTTTCAATTTCATGTTTATTTTCTCTTATAAAAGATTTTATTGATTTTCCAAGTGAATCTTTTATACTCATTATTATAATTATAAAATTATTTTTTTCAAAATATTCTATTTTATTTCTCTATTAAACCTTATATTAATCATAAAAAAATTTAAAAAAAAAAAGAAAAGAAATTTAAAAAATCTATTAAAAATAATAAATAAAAAATGGCAGACACAAGTAATTATAGTAAACGTACAGTAGAAATTCGTGTAGGAGGTCGTTATAGATTAGGTAAAAAAATAGGAGCAGGATCATTTGGAGAAATATATGAAGGAAGTGATATATTTGATAATTCAGAAGTAGCAATAAAATTGGAACATAATTCAATAAAATATCCTCAACTTTTATTTGAAGCAAAATTATTAAAATCAATTCCTGGAACAGGAATTTCTCAAATGCATTGGTTTGGAATAGCAGGAGAATACAATTCAATGGTAATGGAATTATTAGGTCAAAATTTAGAAGATTTATTTAATTTTTGTACAAGAAATTTTACATTAAAAACAATATTAATGATATCAATTCAATTAATAGAGAGAATAAAACATATACATGATAATCATTATGTTCATAGAGATATAAAACCAGAAAATTTTTTAATAGGAAAAGGACAAACAGAACAAACAATATATATTATAGATTTTGGATTAGCAAAAAGATATAGAGATGAACATACAAGAATTCATATTCCTTTAAAAGAAAATAGAAATTTAACAGGAACTGCAAGATATGCAAGTTGTAATGCACATAATGGATTAGAACAATCTAGAAGAGATGATATGGAATCAATTGGATATGTTTTATTATATTTATTAAAAGGAAGTTTACCTTGGCAAGGTTTAAAATGTAAAGATAAAAATGAAAAATATCAAAAAATAAAAGAATTAAAAATGAGTACTCCGCCTGAAAAATTATGTGAAGGATTACCTATTGAATTTGCTAAATATATTGAATATGTAAAAAAATTGGCTTTTGAAGAAGAACCAGAATATAAAAAATATATTATGTTATTTACTGAATTATTTAAACATAAAGATTTTGAAATGGATTATATGTATGATTGGATTACTGTAAAAAATAATACAAGAGTTTTAAAAGAAGCTTCTATTTGTAGAAGTGATGAATTTTCAAAAGCACAAAATCAAATTGATAAAAAAAATAGAAAAGATAATAATATTGATTCTACTATGAAAGATAATAATGATACTAAAGCTATTGGAGATTCAAATTATAAAAATCAACAAAGTATGATGAAAGCTTTTGAAAAATATAATGATAAAGAAAATATTGATGCAAATGAAATTGATGGACCTGGAAAAAAAAGAAGCAGAGGAGGAAAAAATGAAAAATGTTATGTTTTTTAAATAAAAAAATTTTTTTTTTTCTTATTTTTACATAATTTAATTTTCTCATAGAAAGAAAATATTGTCCATATGAAGCATTATATGAACTTTTTAAAAAATAATAAAAAAGTTTATTAAAATTTTGGAATTAATTGTTTTTCATCTTTTTTATAATATATAATAAATAAAATATAAAGAATATAAAATTTTTTTACGGTTTTTATTTCAAAAAAAAACAAATATAATTTTTGAAATTTTTCGAGATATAAATGATTTAAAGATTTTTCTTTAATTAAATTTTTTGAATGAAATTAATATTGGAAAATATTTCTAAGATAAACTTAAATTAATTGAATTATTTAAATTAGATATTCTGTCAATAAATAGTTATTAACAGTATTGTCATTTTAGAAATAAATAATATTTTTTTTTAATTTTTATATTCCCTTTTAAAAATGAAAAATAGATTACCAAAAATTTTTATTCAAATTTATAAAATAAAATCCTAAGAATATAGATTTTTAGTTTTATTTTTTTTTATTATCAATTTTTTTATTCAGAACATTTTCTTTTTTTAAACTTATTAATTTTTCCTTTTCTGTATTAGCACGATGACTAAATCTTCCTTGAAAAACATTTGTTTTATTTTTTTTAATATCTAATTCAAAGGAAATTCCATCTTTAAAAAGTGGTTTAGATAAATTATTAAAAGATATTTTTGGAAAAGTTACTTTTTTAGTTTTTGTTTTTCTAACATACATAAGATTTGAATCAGAAATTCTTGAAGAAGGATTTTTTATATGTTTTTGATATATTAAAGGTTTTGAAAAATTAATTTTATGTAACATAGTAAAATTAGCAAATTTTGATTGTAATTCTTCACTTAAATTATCATTTGTATTTGATTCAGAAAAAATTGTTTTTTTATTTTTTTCTTTATTATCTTCAATAAAAGGAGTTCTTATAGTTTTATGATATAAATGTTTCCAATCAATAGAATCAAAAAATTTATGTTTTTTAATTTCATCAATATCATTATATCCAATTCTTTCTTTAGGATCAATAACAAGCATTTTATTAATAAAATCAATTAAATTATCACTATATTTCCCATTAACATCATTTTTATTTAAATTAATAACAATACTATTAAATTCATCAATTAAACTACTAATATTAGTTCCAGAAAAAGGTCTTTTATTCATAATAATTTCATATAAAATTATACCTAAACTAAAAAAATCAGCAGTTTTAGAAAATTTATATTTATTCATTATACTTTCTGGAGCAATATAACCAGGAGTTCCTGCAGGAGAATAATATTTTCCATCATCATGAACAGAAATTCCAAAATCACCTATTCTAATATAACCTTTATTATCAAATACTAAATTTTCTGGTTTAATATCTCTATGAATAATTCCTTCTGAATGAATATATTCTAAACCTAAAATTATATTTCCTGCTAAAAATTGAATTTGATTTTCTGTAAATTCATTTTTTTTCTTTTTTAACATTCTATCTCTTAAATCTTTACCTGGTAAAAAATCAAGAACAATATATAAATTATTGTTATCTTGAAAAGTACAATATAAATTTGTAATATAAGGTGAATATAAAGAACATAAAATATCTCTTTCTTTAAAAGTTGAAGAAATTAAATTAGAATCTAATATCATTTTCTTTGAAAGTTCCTTTAAAGCTAATATTTGTTTTGTTTTTTTATATTTTACTTTCCATACATTTCCATATCCTCCTACTCCAATTATTTCAATAAATTCAAACAGATCTTTATTCGGTTCTGTTACTCCTTTTAAAGCTGTTGTTAATTCCATTTGCCCCATTTTTTATTTTATTTTTTTCTTTTGACATTTTATATAATAATAAACAATAAAATATAATATTAACTCAAACTAATAATAATATAATAATATAAATGGTTTTATTTTAATTTAAATAAAAATAAAAAATTATTTAATTTTTTGATTTGAATTGTTTATTCAACAATAATAATATTATAAATATTAAAATATATTTATTTTTTTTAATTTATAACAATTTCTTTATATTTCATCTCCATAAATGTAAGAACAGAAAATGTTCATCTATTTCAACACTATAAACA
This sequence comes from Isotricha sp. YL-2021b, assembly GCA_023805745.1. NCBI lineage: Eukaryota > Ciliophora > Litostomatea > Vestibuliferida > Isotrichidae > Isotricha > Isotricha sp. YL-2021b. Next base: position 25,753 of record JAJJKW010001756.1, on the reverse strand, counting down.
TTTAACTTTCTATTTTATATTTTTTTTTAATAAATGTTTGAAATGATAATTTGTATTAATTGAATAAATAAAGTTTATTAATATCAAATAATAAAAATCTAATAATTAAATTTTCCATATATTTGGAAATATTTTATTTATACACGTTAAAAATCATAAATGATTCAAAAAAAGAAAAAAACCAGAAATAATAGAAAAATAGATAAAAATTCAAAAAAAAACTTTAAAAAAAAAAAAAAAAAAAAAAGAATTATTGTTAAAAAACATTTATTAGATTTAACAATAAATTTGGAACGGCCTGAATATTGTTAAATCTAATAAATAATAAGAATAAAACATAAATTTTGAACATAAAAATAAATTTTTATTTGACTGATTGTTAAAAAATAGATAAAATCTAAATAGATTAAAAAAGGCCTATTTAGTTTATTAGTTAATAAACTAAATAACATTATTATTATAATAAAAAATCGATAATAAAGATAAATCAAAAGCATAAACTTCAATTATGAAAAAAATCTATTATTATAAAGAAAAATTATTTTTTTCATTATTCCATTTTAATTAAAATAATAAAATAAATAGAAAAAATTAATAAAAAACTAAATTTAAAACATAAATAAAAAAATATATAAAATGAATACATCAAAATTAAATACATCAAAATTAAATACTTCAAAATCATTTATAAGAAAACAATCAAGAAAAGCTGCTTATTCAATAGATGCAGAAGATGATCCAAATGCATTTTTAAAAGAATCAAGATATAAATTAAATCAATATTATCAAAAAAAATTTAATAACGAAAGAATCACAGGTCAACTTCCAGTCAATCAACCAAAAGAATTATCAAATAGATTTTTTTCAAAAGATTCTTTAATATATAAAAAATTATCAAAAGAACAAAATATTAATAATAAATTACTTAATAAAAAATATGATGAAGAAGATTATGAATTTGAAAGAGATTTATTAGATAAAAAATATAATGAAAGATTAAAAGCTTTTAAAGAAAGAAGAAAAAATTATACTGCAAGAATTATGAATGGACCAATTTCAACTCTTCAAATTATAACAAATGGAGTTAATAATATGAAAAATAATAATTTAGGTTGTTGTAATAAAAATAATAATAATCAAAAAGAAAATGTAGAAATGATTGTTAATAGAGAAAAATATAATTGTCCTGGATTTAATACTAATTTAACTACTTATGTTCCTATGAGAAGATTAAATTTTAATAATGATGATAGAAATTTATCTACAAGAAATGATACTTATCCTTTACAAACTAATAGTGATTTTTCACAGTATAAAAGCTCTTTTTATTAAATTTTTTTATTTTTATTTAATTTTTTTTTTGGTTTTTTTTAAAATATTTTTTATATTCTTTTTTTATTGTTTTTAATGTTTGTATATTATTTTTAGTAATTGATAATTAAGTTTATCTTTAAAATCTTTATGATATTCTTCTCTATTAATTTGATAAATATCAAAATATTCTTTCATTTGATTTAAATATTCTTCTTGTAAATAATATCTTTTTTTATAAGCAAATAGAATAGGAATTCTTTTATAAAATTTAGAAAATTTAATTAAAGTATCTAATAACTTATCAAAAGGAGCTTCTTTATATAATAATTCACAACAAACAATTAATTCAAAATCTTTATATTTCTTTTCAATATTAAATATATTACTATCATTTCCCCATTCAAGAACTTCAGTTTTTAAATTTAAAAAAGAATTTTTTTCAGAATTATCATTAATATTTAATTTAGTATTATTTTCTATAATATTTTCTAAATCAGTACAAATAATTACTTTTGCTTCTAAAAGAGAAATTGCCATTGAAATTAAACCACAACCACAACTAATTTCTATAATATTTTTTCCTTTAATTAAATTTTGATGTTCTTTTAAATATTCAACAACTAAAATTGACTTATTTATATATTAAAAAAATAATTTTACAGTATCCCAAAAAATTCCTCCAATTCCTTTTTCTTTAAATTGTCTTATTGAAATTACTTTATCATTAACATAAAATAATCTTTTATTATTAATGTATTTATCTTCCCCTTTTTTTGTTCCTTCTAAATCATGAATATTAAAATAAGTAAAAGGAACTAAATCAGTGCTCATTTTAAAATAAATTTAAAAAATTATTTTTTTAAAAAAAGTAATGTCATTGACAAATAAAAATAAAATAATAAAACAAATATTACCATATAATATAAGATATTTTCAAGATTTATTAAATAAAAAAAATAAAGAAAACCAAAAAAAAAAGGAAAGAGTAAAAATTCCTTTGATAAAATTGAATAATAATAATAAAGTTAAAAAAATAGATTGTGAATTATCAGATGAAGAAAAAGAAGTAGAAAATTTAATGAATACAAAAATAATGAATGGAACAAAAACAAGAGAAAATATAAATAGTATATTATCTTTAAAAAAAAAATTATTATTAAATAAAAGTAATTCTCAAGATTTATTAAATTCATATTCAAATTATTCTCAAAAAGAATTTGGAAATACAAAATATAATGACAAAAATTCATTTCTTAAATTTTATAGTAAAGTATATAATTCATTTAATTATAAAAGAAAAGGAGCAAATAATATAAATACACCTTCATTTAGTTTTATAAATGGAGCAAATAAATATAAAATAATTCCAAATCCAGTTGCATTATTAAAAAGAATAGGAGATGAATCAATAATAAATATTAATCATAAAAGAATGGGAGATAATTATATTTTAGCTTTAACTAAAAGTTTAGATGTAGTTAATCATATTAATGAAATTTCCCTTTCAGAAAATAGATTAACTGATTTTAGTATTTGTGCTTTATGTAATTCTATTCTCAATAATAATCAATTATCTTCTAAATTAAGTATTTTAGATCTTTCATATAATAAATTAGGAGAAAATTCTATTTTTAGTATTGGAAAAATAATTGATGAACCTAATTCAAATTTAGAACATTTAAATATTGAAGGAAATTTATTTGGTAATAGATTAATAATATATTTAATTAAATCAATTATTAAATCAAAATCATTTTTAATAAAATATTTAAATTTTGGTCTAAATAATATTAATGATGATTGTGCTTCAGAAATGGCTTCATTAGTAAAATATTGTATTTATTTAAAAGTATTTATATTATATCAAAATAATTTCAAAAATTTTGGAATGAGCTTAATTATGTCAGAATTAAAAAAACATACATATTTAAAATTTTTAGATATATCATGGAATTTAATAGGTTCAAATTTAAGTGAAGATATTCCAACAAGAGAAGAATTAATAAAAGATTATAAAGATAAAGATAATAATAAAAGAGTATTTAATAATGCAGAATTAGAAGAAATAAGAATAACATTAAAATTTCCAAAACCGAATATTGTATCTTCATTATCAAAAAGTAAAAGTCTTCCTGATTTAAATTTAAAAAAAAACCAAATTTCACCTTTTGTAAAAGAATTATGTGAATTATTTAAAAATAAAGATATAGAATTATTACATTTAGATATTTCTCATAATAATATAGGTTATTTTGATTGTAAACAAATAGAAAAAGATGTTAAATTTAATCATACAATTTTAGGAATTCATGTTGATGGAAATAATATGTTTATTGATGAATTAGGATTTATTCATGCAATTGATAAATTACATTATGAAGAAAATTATTTTGCTTCAAGTCAAATTTTTTATAGAATAAATAATGAACATCCATTAATTAAAACAAATATATTAAAAATTAAAAAAATAAGAGGAAAAAATAATTGTTGGATTTGTGAAGGTTGGAGAGAAAAATATTTTGAATATAATATTAAAGAAAAAGAAAAAATTCCAAGTCCTTATCCAGATGGAATTGATAAATGTCATATACATTTTAATTTTGAAAATTTTACTTCTTATGAAATGTTATATAATGAAATGAAAAATAAATATTTTTGTTATAGAATGTGCCCTCCTGGAAATTTAATTTATTTTAATTCATATAATAATATTCCATGTGTAGAATATCCTCAAGATAAAATATTAAATTTAAAAGAAGCAATAATTCATGAAGAAACAATAAAATTAAAAGAAGATAATAATATTAATAATAATTTATATTTAGAAGATGATTCACCTCAATTTTTAGAAAGGAAATTTATTATAACAAAAGTAGTAAATGAAAAAGTAGAAATAAATCCTCAAGTGATTGATAGTAAATTATTTATAAAATTAATAAATTTTTGTGTTCCAAGACCAGAAATGCAATTATTTAAAAAGAAAAAAGAAAGAATTCCATGGAAATTTTCAATGTCAATTTGGGCATATTATAAATATAATTATGATGGAGAAGATGAAAAAATATATAATCAAGCATTTGAATTTGATTATCAAAGAGGACAATATGAAAATGATAAAGATTTAACAGAACAAAAATTACAAAAAAAATTAAAATCAGATTTAAGAAAATATTATCCTAAAATAATAGATTGTTATAGATCTTTATCATCAATTTTAGGATGGAAAGTATGGCAAATAGGTCAAAATTCAATTTCTGAATTTGCAACAAATTGTCCTAATTTATTAGATAATAAATATTTAATAAATGATGTTTTAGTCAAATTAACAGAAGTAAAAAGTAATCAATTGGATAAAGATGAAAGAAAAAATAATACAAATATACCAGATAATATAATAAGACATCAATGGATGATGTTATTAGTAAAAATATCAAAAGATAAATATTATAGAACAAAAGTATTTAATACAGTTCCTGAAGCTGTAGAATATTCATTTGAAAATCATTTTTTACCATATTTAAGTAAATTTTCTCATAATGATTGGAGACAAAAAAGATATTATAATGAATATGTAGATAATACTTTAAAAGCATATTTACCAATTTTTGATGGATTATATAATTCTTATGCAACACAAAAAAAAATAGGAAGAAAAGATTCAATTTGTATTTGGTTAGATGAATTTACTAATTTAATAAATAAATTAATGGATAATGATTTTCCTGTTAAAGAAATTCCAATTATATTTAATTTATCAATGAGATTACAAGAAAATGAAATTAATTTTGATAAACATTATAATATGTATTTTCCTGAATTTTTAGAAGCAATTTGTAGATTTATTGATAAATTAAGTCCTATTCCAGAAAATGAAATAAAAAGTGATTGGAATATGGAAAAAAGAAGTGAACAAGATTTATATATTAAAATAGAAAATTTAATTCCTTCAATTATTAGAAATATAAAACCTAAATTTAAAAATTTAAAAGAAAAATTTATTCAACCAATTCGAGATATGGAAACAGGTTTATTAACATATGATATGACAAATGAATATTATATAGGATTACATCCACCAAAATTTTTTGGAATGGATAAAAAATAATTTAAAAAAAAAATAGAAAAAAAATAATGTAAATAAAATTAAAAAAAAAATTACTTTAATATATTTATTTATAAAAAAAGAAAAAAAATGGAATCGGATCCAAAAGAAAAAAATGATGAAGAAAATAATGAAGGAATAGAAAAAAAATTAAGTGATTTATTATTAAGAGGATGGACAATGCTAGCAGATTCATGTCCTTTAGAATCATGTAAAGTTCCTTTAATGAGAAGTCCAGATGGACAAAAATATTGTGTAAATTGTGAAATGTGGCAATTTGATAATAAAAAAAAAAAAGAAAAAAAATTTAATGAATTAATTCCTTTAAAAGGAAAACAAGATATAGAAATTAAACATATGGAATTAACTCATCCTAAAAAAAAAATTAATCATAATCTTGATTATGTTGATATTGTTTTAAATGAAAAATTAAAATATTTAGCTAATAGATTAAATAATGAAAATGATTTAAGAAATATTGAAGCTATTTCTCATACTATGAATTTATTAATAGATACTATTTCTAATTATCAAAAAATTATTAAATTAGAAAAAGGAGATAATTAATTATTAAATTAAAAAAATATTTATTTAAAAAATTTTGATGTATTATTTCCAATATATTAATAAATTCTTTTACTATTTTTATTATAATAAAAAAAAAGTAAAGTAAAATAAATTATTTATAAAAAACTATATTCCTTTGAATAATTATTGGGGAAATAATTTTCAGAATTATTTCTAACAGCAGTAAAAAAATTTTGAGAACAAATCCATTTTTTTTTATTTTCAATTTCTTCTTTTCTTCTTATTTCTTCATATGAAATATAAGGAGTAGAAATATTAAGAAAAGGAGAAGAAAAAAAATTAAATTGTTTATTATTTCTAAATTCATAACTATTAGTTCTTTTATTCTTTTTAATAATTGGATTTTCATTTTTAAAAGAAGTTTTAATATCATAATATAATTTATTTGTTAATCTTAATATAATTAAAAATCTTTGAAAATCAAAAGCAATATCTCTTGAAGTAAAACCAATTGAATAACTTTCTTCTGATAAAACTTCCATTAAATAATCTTTATTTATTAAATTATAATTGAAAAAAGTTTCAATTTGATTTTGTAAATCTTCTTTATTTTTTATTCCTTCAATTATAACTTTATTTTTATAATTTTTTGTATAAATTTGGGATAATAAAAGTAAATGTAAATTTTTTTTTTTAACTTTAAAAATTGGAAATTTAATATCATTAATAAGTTCTTTGATTAAATCTGTATCATTAATAATATTATTATATTCAAATAAAGTTACACTAATATCATCTATTGGAACATCAATCATTTGACTAATTTTTTCTTTTAAATCTTTAAAATTTGCTTTTCTCCCAATTGAAATTTCATAATGTTCTCTCCTATAAATAAAAGTAATTGATAAAGGTTTAATTCTTTTTTTTAAATTTACAATTTTTTTTTTTTCAACTAAATTATTTATTAATATAGGTTCAATTTTCTTTTTTGCTATTGTTGGAAATTCTGTTAATGTTTTTGTTTTTATTGTTTTTTTTCTCGTTTTTTTTTTTTTATTATTTTTTCTGTCATCATTTATTTTATCTATTTCTGATACTTTTGCACTATCAGAATCAATAGTTTTTGTCACTGATGATGACCGCTTACTCATTTCTATTAAAAATTATTTAATTTTAAATTTATAATTATAAGGAAGTATAATTTCTAAATATATTTAAAATTAAAAAAACTTTAAGAAATTAAATTTAATCTGTTTAAAAAGAAAAAATAAAATTAAAACAAATTCATATTTTTTTAAATAACAAATACTTATTTAACTTTGTAAATATATAATAAAATTAATTATTATTAAAAAGATGAAAATATATTTATTTGAATACAAACATTATAAAAAATTCAGTTAATTTTCTAGAAAAATAAAATATGTCTTTATTAAAATCTTCAAGAAATAAATCTCATCTTAGAAATAAATCAACAATAATTCAACTTCTTAGTAATGGATATCCTTCAAATTCAAGATTAAAGTCTTCTTCTAATCTAAGATATAATTCAACTCAACCAAAAAAAAAAGAAATACATTTAATTAGAAAAACGGAAAGTGATTTAGATTATAAAATTAAAAATAAAGAAGAATTTCTTGAAAAAATTTTAAAAGGAAAAATTGAAATAGAAGGATTTAATGAAGATAATGAAAAACAAAAATATATTATTCAACCAATGAAAAAAAAAAAAAATTCTTTTGAAAAATTTAATAGAGAATATTTAATAAATAACAGAAAACCTTTTTATTCTCAAGAATTCAATAAATCAGATTTTCCATTAGAAGAAAATATAAAAAATGAAAAAACAGAAATAAATTCATTAATTCAAAAAAAAGAAATTGAATTACAAATTAAAAGTCCTATAATAAAAAAATCAACTCAAAATCAAAAATCTTTTTCAAGAAACACAAATTTATGTAGAGCATTAAATAAATATAATAATAGCCCAAATAAATTATTAAATAGTAATGGAAGTATTTTATCTTCAAATAAAAAAGGTGATAAAACTTCAATTAATTTTAGTATTTTATCTTCAGTTTCTTCTGAAGAAGATGAAGATGAAAATATACCAAATAATCAAAATAAAATTTTAGAAAATACTATTGAAGAAATGCAAAATGATGTTTATTTTTCTAAATTAAATAGAAAAGGAAGAAATTTATTAACTAATTTAATATTAAATGATGGTTCTATTTCAATGAGTAAAGGTTTTGATAATTTATTATTTTCTTCTGAAGAAATTCAAGAAAATAAATCATTAAATAATAATATAAATGAAGAAGATAATGTTAGAAATGAAGATGAAGAAAAATTATTAAAAAATAGTTTAAAATTATTGATTACTCCTGAAAAAAGTTTTTTTGAAACACCAAGAAATACAAAAGAATTAAATACATTTTCTTATTTAAATTCAAATTCAAAAACAAATTTTAAACATAAAATGAATCCTTTTTTAATAATAGAAAATAATATAATAAAACCTGAAAAATTATTTCATCAAATTATATCAGAAGAAAAATCTTCTGAAATAAATTCTCCAATTAAAATTATATCAAGAAAAGATACAATTTGTTCTGAAGAAGAATATGATGATTGGGCTGAAGTTTCTTTAGAAAATGAAATTGAAGAATTTTCTTTACCTTCTTTTATTGATGAAATTAATAAAGATAATTTTAAAGTTAATTGTAGAGAATTATTAAATTTAATAACTCTTGATAATTATAATATAATTAGAAATAAAATTGTTGATATTATTTATGACAATAATGATAACCAAGAAAAATTAATTGATATTTTATTTTATAAAGCTATTTATGAAAATAAATTTAGATGTTTATATGTTAAATTATGTAAGGATTTAGATAAAATTCTTGAAAATAAAAAAAATAAAAATAAAAGTGCTATGAGAAATAAATTACTTGATATTTGTAAGAAAAATTTTAAAAATATTAAAAATTCAATTAATGACTTAAATTTTGCTTTAGGAAATGTTTCTTTTATATCAGAATTAATAAATATTCAAATGGTTTCTAAAAAAGTAGCAGTTCAAACAATTAATAATTTAATAGATAAATATAATAAATTTGAAAATAATGAAAATGAAAAATATCTTTATTTAGAATGTATAATTATAATTCTTGATAAATTTGGAACTGGATTAATGATAAATAAAGATAAAATTAGAGAAAATGAAAAAGAAATATTTAAAAATGAAATTAATAAAGATATTGATTTTATTCAGAATTTATTATCTAATAAAGAAAATGAGAATATGAATAAAATTTTAAGATATAAGTTAATTAATCTTATTGAAAAATCTAAAAATAATTGGAAACCATATTTATTTGAAAATATTAATAAAATTGATATTAACAATATTCCAAAAGTTCACTTTAAAATTCCCAAAAAAGAAGTAAAAAAAATATTAGAAATTGTAAAAAAAGAAGAAAATGAAAATGTTATTCGAAAATCTAAAACAAAAAAATTAGAAATTGAAAATGAAGATTATTATGCAAAAAAATCTAAAAATAAAACATTGGATTATGATAATTTTGAAAAAGACATTTCTTATAAAAAAACAAAAAATAAGACTTTAGAAGTTGAAAAAAAATATAGAAATGATAAAAAAAATAATGCTTATCCAATTCAAAATTTAAAATTTCAATATAATAAATTCAAAGATAAATTTTATCAATCATTCTTTTCAGAAAAATATAATTTTAATAAAAACGAATATTATGAAAAAATTCCAAATAAATATAAAAATGAAAATTATAATTATAATAATAATTATATTTATAATTCCAATAATAATGTCTTTAATGTAAGTTATCAGAATCCCAAAATTTTTAATAATAGATATAAAAAAAAATTAAGCTTTCATTTAAATATTAATAAAGGCAATGAACAAAATATAAGAAAAATAAAAAATTGGAAATGATTTATATTATAATAATATAATTTAAAAATCCTATATTATAAAAGATAATGTATCTGATTATTAAAGAAAATTTTGAAAAATTTTGATTAAATCATCATTAAATATATTTATTTTGTATAAAGCCTATTTATTCATTAAAGATTTTATTTTTTATTAACTATTATGATATTATATAATAAATAACAAAGATAAATTTTTAATTATTTTATCAAAAAATTAAATGAAAAAATTAGTTAAAATTCGATGATTTTCTATTTTAAAATAAAAATAATTTTAATTTATAAATAGATAAAACAATAATAATAAAAATAATTTTTTAAATTATGGTAATAGACTATCTCTCAATATATTTATACAAAAATGATACAATGAATATATTACTGTAATTATTTTTTATCATCATTTTTTGTTCACATTATTTAATTGTATAATAATTATTAAAATAAAAAGGTCCATTATTAATATATTGGAATTGATTGAATTGATTATTTATGTTATTATTTATATTATTCATATTATTCAGATTATTTAAATTTGATATAGTTAAATTTTGATTATTATTAAAATAATTCATCCTTTGTAACATAAAATCAGATTGAGTTTTAATTAATTGACATCTATTACAAACTAATCTAAAAGAAAAATTTAAATTACCACATTTGGCACAAATCCAATCTCCTCTTCTTTCTTTTATTTTTTGATTATTATTTTTTTGATTTTTATTTTGATTTTGTAATTTTAATTTTTCTTGTTCTTCTTGTCTTTTTAATTCATTTTTTCTTTTCATTTTACTGATTTTTTTTGGACTTTTTGGTATTCCACATCTATTACATTTATTTCTTGTATCATAATTAAAATTATTACATTGATCACAAATCCAACCAACTCTTCCAAACATTTCTATTATATAATCTTCTTCTTTATATGGTTTTCCATTTTTATCTAATTTTATTTTATTTTTTTTTATTTCATTCTGTTCATTTTGGTTTATATTTGAAAATGTATTATTATTATTTTGATTAAAATTATGAAAAGGAAAATTTTGATTAAAATTATTTTTATGAAAATTATTATTTATTAATTCTTGATTTTCTCTTATTTTTTGTAATTCTTGAAATTTTTGATATTCGTATATAAGTTTTTGATGATTATTCATTTCATTCATTTGTTTTATTAAATCTACATTATTAATATAATCATTAGTTTTATTATTATTTATTTGAAAATCATTTTCATTTATATTAATTGGATTATTATTATTCATATGTCTTGATAAATATTGACTAGTAGAACCATAATAAGAATATAAATTTTTATTTGTATGTCCAGAATAATTTTCATTATTCATATTTAAAGTATGTTGAGGAATATAATAATTATTTTGAATAATATTTGAATTATTATCATTATTCTCATTTATTTTATTATTTTTAACCATTTCATGTAAAATAGGATGAATATTTTTATTAATTTTATTTTTATTTTCATTTTCGAATTCATCTTCTTCACTAATATCTCCTGATGAATTTAAAGAAGAATTTTCTAAATTTAAATCATTATTATTTAAATCTAAAATATTATCATCATTTAATTTATTATTATTCTTTTCTTGTAATTTAACTAAAGGACTTTCAGCTTCTATTTTTTCTAATAAATCTAAAGATAAAAAATCTTTTACTCTTGTTGTTGAATCTTGAGCTGCACTTGCACTTGTATTTAATTTTGTATTATTATCAACTCCTTCATTTAATTCTTTTAAAGTTCCTTCAAAAGGAGATAAATTTAATAATAAAGCTGTGCTAAATCCTTTTTCTGTTTTTTTTGGCTCTTTTTCTCTTTTTGACATTTTATATAAAAATTATTCTTTTTATAATTTATTTTGTTTATTTTATTGTTTTTTTTTCAACTTTTTTTATATAAATATGATATAATATAAAATTATTATATAATTTATTTAATGGAACTTTTTAGAAATGATTGTATTTGCTCTACTGTTAATCAAGCTTTTCAAAATCTAATTGATTCAGTAACAAATTTAAGATTATTAAATAGAAATATTAATTCTGGTAATAATAATCCAAATATAAATTTAAATAGCAATAATAATGAAACTTTAATTTTAGTTATTATTATTATTTCTTTGATGTCTGTTATCTTTAATAGATTTAAAGCAAAAATGAAAAAAGGTGAAAAAAGTTGTAATGATAATCATCGAAATGTATAAAGTATTATTTTAATAATAGTATTTCTTTATTATTAATTTGTTCATTTTTCAAAATAGTTTATTATTAAAAAATATAAAATTACATTTTTTCTAAATTATTTAAGATATTTAATTTTAATTAATTTAATCATATATATAAACACAATCAAAAATAAGTACATACATTTTAATTTTGAATATTTTTGTCATGTATTTTTTCAACAATTTTTTCAATTAAATTTTTATATTCAAAAAAAAGGTAATTTTCTTTTAATTTTTGTTCCTTCATTACTTTTTTAATTTCCAAAAAATATTTTTTATATTTCGAAGATGATTGAATATTATTACAACAATTTAATATATCTTTTCTATTATTTGTACTTAAATTACTAAAAACTTTCCATAAATTTTCATCAATGACATCACTTTTTTCTTTCATTAAAAAATTTTGAAATTGAATTAAATTTAATTTTTGACAGTTCATTTCTTTATTTAATTTATTATAAATTCTTTCATCACAAACTAAATCATTCACTAAATTATTATTATAACCAGAATATTTTTTAAAACATAATATAATAGATTCACAAGAAATTTCATCATTAATTTTATATTTATCAAATAAATTTCTTAAATATTCCATTTCCTCATTTATTTCATATTTTCTTCTATTATAATGATGAATAAATTTAATTGTTTGATTAATTATTTCATTTTTAAAAGTACTTTTTTTATTTAAAACTCTTCCTGAAGAAATACTTATTCTTCTTGATTGATTTTTATTAACTGAATTTAAATCATTAACAATATTTTTAAATAAATTTTTAATTTTTTTTTCTGATATATTTTTATTATTAATAATATCATCTTCTTCTTTAATTTGAGTTAATTCTATTTTATTTGTTTCATCAGGTTTAATTTCTTCTATTTTATCAAACCAAATATGATTTAAACATTCATTTGCATTTAATCTATTATCACAATTTCTCACTAACATTTTTTTTAATAAGTCTAATCCATTTGGAGATATTATTTTAATATCATAATTTATATTTGAATTTTTAATATTAAAAATTACTTCATCATAATCTTTTCCTTTAAAAGGTAAATAACCATAAATCAATTCATAAAAAATTACTCCAATTGACCATATATCACATTTAGAATTAAAATCTAAATCTATTATTTCTGGACTTATATAATAAGGAAGATTAATTTCTAAATTTTTTGTTTTTTCATTTTTTTTTGAAGTAAAATCTAAAACTTTTATATAATAATAATCATCTCCTTTATATTTAAAACTTTTATCAATTAATATATTTATTGGATTAATATCAGTATGAATAAAGTTTTTTGAACATAAATATTGAACTGCAGTTAATAATTGATAAATTATAAATTTAGTTTGAATCTCTGAAAAATTTTTTTTCTTTTTTAAATTATATAAATTTCCTAATTTACAATAATCAGTTAAAATATAATAATAATTTTCATCATAATAACAATTTTCAACATTAATTATTCTTTCATGATTGAATGAATTTAATATTTTTATTTCTTCAATAACTTTTTCATCATTTGAATTATCACTTATATTTTTTTTATCAATAACTTTTAACGATTTATATAAATTTAAATTGTTTTTCGATTGAATTTTAAATTCAATTATATTTTCATTTTTTGAGATTTGATTAATAATATTATAATTATTATTTATATCTGGAATATTTAAATTAATTAATTCATCTGATAAATTTTTATTATTATTTTCATTATTTAAAGAGCTCGATAATTGAATAGTGGAATAATTTGTTTTTGTTATTTTTTTTGTATTATTTTCATTTTTATTAAAATTTGAAAAATTTTCAGAATTTTCATTATTTTCTTTTTTATTAACTTTTACTAAATCTGCTGATTGAACACATCCCATAAATTTTTTTATTAATTTTAAAAATAATACTTAATTATTTTTTAAATTAACGATATTTATAAAAAATATAAATTTATTATATTCTATTGATTTGAATTGAAAATTTTATGATTTTTTTTTTCGGCACTTAACAATAAATTTTTATTTAAATTTACATTAATTGGTTTAATAGGTTTAATAGATTTATTATCAAATGGTTTATTATTAGTTTTAACATTATTAGTTTTATAATTTGAATCAATATCTATTGTTTTATTCCAATTTTTATTTTTTAAAGGTTTTTTTCTAACATGAACTTTCTGATAATTCCTTTTATTATCATTTTGACTTTTTAATCTTTGAGAATTTTGAATATTCTTATTTTTATTATTATTTATTATTTTAAATTCTTCTACACTTCTAGTATGATTTGAACTTAATCTATTTGAAACATTTTTTCTATAAGATTTAGTTTGAGAAATTATATTATTTAATTTATTTCTTGAAATTTTTATTCTATCTTTTTTATAATTAATATTCTGAAAATTCCTATTTGAAGTATCTGATGTTGATCTTTGACTAGAATAAACTATATTAGTATTATTATTCTCAAAATGATTAAATATTTTATTATTTTTATTATTTTTCTTTTTTGGATTTTTTGTCAATGAATTAGAAGAACTTATTTGGAAATTATTTTTTGATAAAAGAGTTTTTTGAGAAACTATTGTTGAAACTTTTTGTTCTATTAATAATGAAGATTGATTTATTGCTTTTCCTTTTAATAAATTTGTCATAGGAGATTTTACTAAATTAAAATTTGAACCTTTTGAAATTTTTTTATTTGAAGAAAAATTAGGATTTACATTAAATGTTGAAAAATTTGAATTTGAATTAAATTTACTTATACAATTAGAATTATAAACAGAATTTGAATCAAAAGTATTATTTTTACCTTTTTTTTTAATCTTAATTTCTTTATTTTTATTTTTACTTTTATTCTTATTTTTACTTATTTTATAATTACTATTTTTATTTTTATAAAGAATATTACCAATTAATAAAGAATACTGAGTTTGAATTCCTGCACTTATATTATTATTATTTTTAATAGTTTGATTAAATGAATCTTTACTTTTAATTTGGGTTTTTAAAGAATGTTTATTATGATTATTTTTAACTGAAGTTTTATTTCTTTGACTTAATGTTGCACTTAATTTAGTGAAATTTGAAAAATTTGAATTTTTAGATATTATTTTATTTTTATTAAATTCTTCTAAATTTGATAAATATTGTTTAAATTCTGAAGGAACTATATTTACATTTTTATTATTATTTTCTCTACTTCCACTATTAAATTGTGGTTTTATTATTGAATATAAAGAATTCTTAATTTTATTTATTTTTGTCTTTTGATTTTTATTAAATATTATTCCATTTTTTTTCTCTTTATTATTACTTTTGTTTTTTATTATTATATTAGTTTTATTTTTATCTGAATTATAACTAACAATTTCTCTTATCATTTTTCTAAAAGAATCATCTGTACTTCTTTTTGATAATAAATTACAATTTATTATTTTTGAACTATCTAAAGTGATTGTTATATTTTCTTTATTATTATTAGTTTCTTCAATATAAACTATTGTTTTTTTATCAAAAATTGTTTTATTATTTGTTATATTATCAAGAGATGATAATGAAGTATCTTTTTTTTTATTTGTTTCTGATTGATTAGAGCAATAATTTTTCTTATAAAATATTTCAGCTTTATTATCATCATAATTATGAAGGATTTCTCCAAAATGAAAATTTTTTAAAATTGGCTTACAAAAAAACATATGATAATTTTTATAATATTCATTTAATTTTGGTAATCTTCTTTTACTTTCTTCTTCATAATAAAATCTCTTTAAATTTTCTTCTAATGAATATAAATATTTATATTCTTTATATAAAATATTATAATGAGATGATTTATTATATATTAATTGATCAATATATAAAAGATTATAATCATCTTCTATATCTCCATATTTTGAAAATAATAAAGATAAAAGTTTAGTTGGGTCATGAACTAATTTATAAGCTTCTAATTTAGTATTAACTAATTTTAAATTTGACATTGACTTTTCTTTTTCAATTTTTTAATAAATAAAAAATAAAATTTTAAAAATTCATATATTTGAATAAAATAAATATTTAAATATCTTTGAATATAAAATTAAAATAATTTTTAATTGAATAAATAAAAAATAAAATACATTATATAATTATAAAAATAAATATCATTATATCATATTTTTACAAGCATTATAACAATTAAAAAAATACCATAAAGTAGAAGAAAAGTTTTAATACCAGTTAAAAAAAAACAAATTATCATATGAACTCTTTTATAATTATATTTTTCTATTTGCATCATACCAAATCCACCAAACCAAATTATAACATTTAATATAGAAATTAAACAACCAAAAAATATATTTACTATTTTTTTTTTTCTTTTTTTATATATTAAAATTCCTAATATTAACATTCACATTGAGCAATCTGAATAAAATATATTATAAAAATTAATAGAGTAAGAATATTATCATTGTTTCTAATATTAAAAAAATAAATAATATTTTGATAAAGAGTAAAATACTTTTTTGGATTTTTCATCATAAAGATTAAAATTAAGATTATTATAGTCGTTATCAATATTATTGTAATTATTTTGGTTATAAATAATATTATCACTAATGTGTTTATCATTAGAAAAAATATTAAAGTTAGAAGATATATTATTATTATAATTTTGAGAATTTTTATTTTCTTCAACATAAATTAAATTTTGATTTGATGGAGCTATAACTGTAGAGACTAGAATATAATTTAATTGAATTCCTTCATTTTTGTTAATTGTTGTATTAGATTCTCATTTTTTTATTTTATTATTTTTTTATATATTCATAAAAAAAAATAATTAAAAAAATTCAATAAAATTATCATTAAAAGTAATTTTAAATGACACAAAAAAGAATAATTAATAATTTCATATGTTTATTTTTTACTTTTTTTTTTATAAAATAAAATCTAATATTAAATTCTATTACGATTTTGAATATATTTTTGAATAAAATTAAAAAAAACTTTTATTTCAAACTAATTATGAATTAGACATTATTCCATTTATATAATAAAATAAAATTTAATAATTCAAAATTTTGAATAGAATAAAAATATATATCTTTTTGAATAAAAAAAATAAAAAATATGTTACACATTTTTCAATTAAAACAATTTATATTGTTATCTCAAATTTTTATACATATTTTTACAATTCAAAGGAATACCAAAAAATAAAAGAAAAGTTCTAAAAGCAATGAATAAAAAACAAATTATCAAATGAAAATCTTGTGAATTAGATTTTTCTATTTGATTCATACCAAATCCTCTTATTGCAAACCCAACAAACCAAACTATAACATTTAAAAATGAAAGTAAACAACCATAAAACCTATTTTTTATTATTTTCGTTTCTTTTAATAATATTAAAATTCCTAATATTAACATTGCTATTTGGTCAATATGAATAAAATATATTTTAAACATTAATTTATTAAGAATATAATATATAGTTTCTAATAATAAAAAAATAAATATTATTATTGAAAATAATAAAAGAGGTTTATTGACTTCCTTTTTTTTCTCATAAATATCATAATTATTAACATTATAAAATCCTTTATCATTATTATAGTAGTTATTATTGATATAAATTAAATTATAATTATTGTTAATATTAATATTATTCTTATTATTATCATAATTTTGTGTAGTAGTATTATTTTCTCCAACATATATTATATTTTGATTTTGTTGATTTAATAATGTAGAAATTGGAATATAATTTGATTGTTTTCCTTTATTTGTGTTTATTGGTGTATTAGACTCAGTCATTGTTTTATTTTATTATTTTATAATAAATTAATCAATTATGATTCATAATTTTTGTATGTTTTTAATTTATAAAAAAAATCAATAAAATGTTCACTTGAAAAAAAGAAAATTAATTTATTTAAAAATCAAATATTAATTTTTATTTTGATTTTGAATTCTTTTTCAAAAAAATTAAACATAATTTATTTCAAATCATTCTTGGAAATTAATATTTTTTTTCTAAATTATTTTTTTATATTTCCAAAATTGGAAATAATTTTTTATTACCATCATATTATTTTAAGAAAAAAAAAACAAAATAAATCAATTAGAGCAGTTAATATATAAAATGAGGAATTTATTTAAATAATTATTCAAAAGATGAAAAACAAATAAAAAGATCGATATTATATGTCAAATATTTTATAAAATAAATAAAATAAAGCAATTTTTTTTAAAAATACTCAAAAAATAAGTTTGGAAAATGAATGAAGAAAATTCAATTATATTAAAAACAAGAATAAACAGTCTATTTTTAATAATTTTTTATTTAAACACATATTAAAAAATAAAATAATTATTTTTTCTTGAAGAGATAATTATATTTCAAAAGAAACATCAATATTTTTTTTCATTTATAAAATAAATATATTTTCCTTAATTGTTAAATTTTATAAATTCACCTTCTTAAACTTTTATATTATTAATCATTTAATTTTTAATTTTATCTTCTTCCTAAATATTTTTAAATATTGTAATTTTGTATTTAATATCAAAAATAATATTAATTATTATTTAAATGTTAAAAAAAGATAATATTTATTTATTTATATATATATTTTTTTTTTAATTATGATTTATATTGAATAATTTATTGTGATTTTACTTTATTTTCTTTTATATCTATTTCAATTATTTTATTTATTTTAAAATTTCAATTCTAATTTATTATTTGAAATTTATTTATGATTAAAAAAAAATTATATTTTAATGAATTACCTTTTATTTAATTTCTTTTTCAGAAATATTATTCCAAATCAACTCTTTATTTATAAAAAATTAGAATTTTTTTCAATAAATCATAAAAAAAATTAATTTATTTATTTTAAGGGAATATTTAAATAATATTTATTAGAAATATTCCCCAAAAAATTACGTATGATAATAATAATATAATTATTTGATGATAAAACTTTTCTTCCCTAAATAATAATATTATGAACGAATAATAAAAATATTATACTCTACCCTATTTTTTTAAATTTTTATATATTTACACAATAAGATTTAAAATAATATGTTCAGGATTTTTTTAAAATACATTACAACTGCAATTTGCTCTTGCATGATCATCTTTTTCATCTTTTTTATCATTAACATAATAAAATCTTGTTTCAGAAATATCTTCATTAAATTTTTTATAACTTTCTACATCAATTATTTCATAACATGGTTTAGTAAATGAAACATGTTTTTTAACTTTATTTTCAGTTTTTTGATTTACTTTATCTTTTTCATTTTCACCTAAATTTGTTTCTATAGAATTTACATTTTTTTCTTTTTGAATTTCTGACATTTTCTACAATCAAAGGTTTAATTTATTATTTATTATACTTTATATATTTTATATTTTTATTAATTTATTTTCTATTTAAAAAATGAATTCTTTTTTTATTTTTATTACCTTTTCTATTTTAAATTTTATTAAAAATGAACATTCTCAATGGGATTATTCATCATTAGCAAATTATATAAAACAAAATTTTAAAAATGAAAAATATTTTATATGTGATCCTCATAATTACATAACAGAAGATGAAAAAGAAGTAATAACATATAGATTAGTGGATATTTTAAATAGAATGTTTTATCATCCAATAATAATAATTTTAAATAAAATAAATAAAACAGAATTAAATATTAGTGATGTTGATAAAGATTCAGATTTTGATGAAGATGAATTTAATACTCAAGGAATAAATTCAAGTAAATTTAATAATAATGATAATAAAGAACAAAATAAAACTGAAAATACAAATATGAAAAATTTTATATATTATTTAAATAAACAAATTTTTGATGGAAAAACACTTCCAAATATAGATGATGATAATAATGTATTATTATTATTTTATACAGTTGAAGAAATAGGTTTATATTTATTTAGAGGACAAAATGTATCTAATATAATAACTGATAATGAAGTTAATGAATTGTTATTATATAGAGAACAATTAATTAAAAAGAAAAAAATATATCCTGCTGTTGATGATGTTTTAGTTAATATATTATATCATCATGCTAAAACTAGAAGTGATAAAATTTATGCTGGAATTGGTAATGTTAGTGAATGGTTAGTTTTTATTTTAATTGCTGCTTATTATATTTATAATTGGGGAAAAGGAAGAAATGAAGCCCAAGAAAATAATAATAATACTACAAATAATAATAATAATACTACTGCAAATAATAATAAGAAAGATAATAATAATAAATCAGATGATAAAAAAGAAAAAAAAGAATAAAAAATTTATTTAATTTAAATAAAATAAATGGTAAAATTTTATTTAAATACATTTTAATATTGAGATTTAATTTTTATTTTATTTCTTATGTATTAGTTTTTATAGAAAACAATTGAATTAAATTAAAAGCATCAGCAGTTATAGTTTGATTTCTTCCTTTTAATTCATCAAAATAAATTTTAGCTCTTTCACCTTGATATTTTTTTAATTTATTAAATTGCTGAATTAATAAATTAATTGCTGTAGTTACTACTTTTTTTTGTGCTTCAACATATTTACTTTCATTATAACACATTAAACTAAAACTTGCTTTTTTATCATGTTTAAATAATGGAATATCATTTTCCATTCCTTTTTCAACTTCCCATTTTGAAAAATCTTGATTTTTAAATAATAATTCTTTTTTATTATTTAATTTATTTCCTAATAATTCATAATCATTTTTATAAAATAAATATTGTTTATTTATTGTTTCAAATTCATTATATTCTAAATAATTATAATTGAAAAATTCCCAAAAATCATCTTTGAAAAATTTACTTTGATTTAAATAAGAAGTTGACCAAGAATTAAAAACTGATTTTAAATTTTTATATAAATTTTGAATATCTTTACTATATTCTTTTTCTTTAGAATGTATTTTTAATTTATCAAAAGTTTCACTTAAATCTTTCATATGATTTGAAATTAAATTAAAATCATTTATTATATTATCAAAACCATTTTTTAATTTAGAATATAATTCTTGGGTTACTGATAATATTTTTGGAATTTTATTTAATTCACTTATTTTATTTTCATCTAATATTACATTTATTTTTCCTTTTATTGTTTTAAAATTACTCAATGTTACTTTTAATGTAAAAGGATTATCATTTAAATTTTTTTTATATTTTTCAAAATCTTTTTCATCTAATTTTAAAAACTCAAAAGTTAAAGGAGAAGTTCTTAAAATTTTTTTTCTTAAAACAGCATTAATAAATTTATTTAAATATCTAGTTTTACATTCTAAAAGTTCATTTTCATTATTATTATTTTCAGTATTACTGTCTTTTCTTTTAAAAAAATTTAAATTATTTAAAGTATTTAAAGTATTAAAACTAATTTTATTAAAAATAGTTTCTTTCATTATTGGAGGAATTAAAATAAAAGGATATCTTTCATTTAATTGATTTTTAAACCATTCAAAATCAGTATAAGTTCTTTTTACTTTTGAATTTAATTCTTCTGAAGAAACTATAAAAGAAAAAATTTTTTGACTAAAAAAACCACTACTTTCAATTTTAGGTTCACTTATAATAACATTAATTTTCTTTTTTTCTTTTTCAAAATTTAACATTTCTGATTCTTGTTGTTTTCTTGTTTCTATCATATATTCACAAGGAGAATATAAATCAAATATATTATTTTCTTTTTTTGAATTAACTTGTAATATTGTTTTTGATAATTGATCATTTTTAAATTGTTCTATTAATATTTTTAATTCTTCAAAAGAAATTGAATTAATGTCTGTTCCTTTTAATTTTGTTATAAAATTTGAAAGTTCTTCTGGATTATATCCTTTTTCCATTATATTTCTATTTATATAATCTTGTCTTTCTCTTTCTTCATCCATTCTTTTTATTTATTTTTTTTACAATTAATTTATACCAAAAATATAATAAAATTAATAATATATTAATTAAATTAATACACATTAATGATTTTCAATTCATGACATTCAATTTTCCTTATAATGGTATATATAAATAAATCTATTACTTACTAATAAATGTTTTTATTACTTTTTTATGTTTACCTTATTTAAAATTGTTATTTATAAAAATTTTTATTTTTCTTCTTGACTAAATTTAGTTCTCAAAATATTAAAATCAAATTTTAATTCTTCACAAAATTTAGACTCAGTTTTTTTACTCATATTTACATAAATTTGTTCACTTTTCCTTTTTTCTCCTATAATATTTTTATTATTATTATTACTATTACCAATAAGATTATTATTTAATTTAGTTTGTGAAGTAGTATCAGATTCTTCTTCTTCATCTTCTTCATTATCTTCTTCTTCTTCTTCTTCTTTTTTAGCTTCATTTAAATAATAATCTAATTTCATAAATTTTTTATTAACTTCTCTTAAATCATCATATTCAAAAATACTTTCAAAATAATAAGCACAAAATAATAATTCATAATCATTTTTAGCATCATAATAAGGTAAAATAGGAATTCCATTATCTAAATGATATGCAAAAGCTAAAACAGAATTATCAACAATTAAAATATCTTTTAAATCAAAATCATCAAAAATATTTAAATCTTTAATATAAATATCAGTTCCATCATATTTAATATCAATACAATTACTTCTATATAATCTATTATAAAAATATTTTTTTTGAGGATCAATAAAATTTAAAACAGAATCAGCATAAGAATCATGAGAAGCAGTATAAATAACTATATTATATAATTTACTTATTCTTTCAATTGCTTCTTCCCAATGAGGACGAATATTAACTCCAATTTTTGCTATTTTTTTTGAAGGTAAAGTTATACTTATAATATTATCTTTATTTTCATATTTTTGTGTATTTACTACTCCATGGATAATTGTTTCATCTAAATCAAAAACTGCTAATTTTTTTCTATTATTTGGATTTAATATTTTTACTTTATTTGGTCTTTTACATTTTGATTTTTCATCTAATATATCTATTATTATTTTCATACATTTTTTTGTATATTCATAAAAATTTGCTATTTCTATTGTATTTGTCATACTTTTTGCTTCTTCTTCTAAAGAATCTATTTCCTTTTTTATTATTGGATTTTGGAAATTTAATGAATTTGTTGTTCTTGAAGAATAAATTTTATTAGATTTTATTTTCTTCTTATTTATTTTTTTCTTTTTCTTCTTTGATGATTCTTGTATTATATTAATATTTAAATTATTATTATTATCATCTTCTAAAAAATGATTCTTATTATTTTTTGTATAAAATGTGCTATTATTTTCTATTTGATGATTTGTTATTGCATTTACTAAACTATCAAATTTTTCATTAAATATTTGTAAACTTTTTTGATGGATTATTTTTTTTTTTTTGACTTTTTTATCATTACTTTTATTTCTATAATCTATTTTAATAAAATCTTTATTAATATTATTTCTTGAAATAAAAGGTGAAGAAATTTTTCTATTAGGTATTTTAATAGAAAAATCATCTTTTAACTTTAAATTATCAGAAAATTCATATTTATGAGAATTAATATAATTTTGTTGAGATTGTAAAGGTAAATTGAATTTATAAGAAGAAACAGAATTTGAATTTGGCATTTTATTTCTTTTATTTATTTGATGAGAATAAGGAATTGGAGATAATTCCATTGGTGTAAATAATTTAGGTAAATTTCTACAATTTTGTGATGATTCATATCCTATATCTCCTGCTTTACTATTATTATAAATCATTAAATTAAATTAATTTGATGATTTTTATTTCTTTATTTTTAATATATTTAATTTGTATTTTTACGTTATTATTTATAATGTAAAAATTGGATTTTAGAAATATTTTTTATAAAAAAATCAAAACATTTAATTTTTACTAATTAAAAAAGTTTTATTTAAAAAAAATATATCTCATTCAAAAAAAAATTTTAATGAATTAATTGTTATTAATTTCAAAATTATTATTTTACACATTTAAAATCAATATCCTTAACATGGCAGATTTAATATCATCTATTCAAAAAAAAAATCCAAAAGTAGAAGAACAAAAAGTAAATAAATAATATAAAAAATAGAAAGAAGAAGATGAAGATAATTGGAATGATTATGATGATGATGATGAATTGGAAGAAGGAATTGAAGATGCTAAAAAACATTATCAAATAAAATCAAAAAAAGAAAAAAAAGTACAAAATATACAAGGTTTAAAAGGTCTTTTGGGAAATGATAATAATTCAAATAATAAAAAAGATAATAAGAATAAAGAAAATAATTTAAATTTTAAAAATCAAAATAATTTTTATGGAAAAAAAGGTGATAAACCAAATTTTTTTAATTCAAAATATAGTGGAAATAATAAAAGAGATAATTATAATAAAAATAAACATTATAATCATAATTATAATTATAATTATAATTATAATAAAAGAACTTTTGATGAAAAACCAAGTTTTACAAATTCTTCAGGAAAAACTTTTGATAATGATAAAAGAGGAAATTTTAATGATAATAAATATGATACTTCAAAAATAAATATTACTTATAATGATGAAAAAGATAATTCTAATAAAAATGATGATAAACCAAGATTTACAGGTAAATTTAAAAATTTAAATGAAAATAATAATATAAAAGCTCCTAAAAGAAATTATAATGAAGTTAATATTAATAATAAATATTATAATCAAAAAGAAGAAATTGAAGAAGAAAAAGAAAATGAACCTGAAAAAATTGTATTTAAAAATTCAAAAAAAGAAGGAGAAGAAAGTAATGAAAATTTAAGAGATTTAGATACAAAAGGTGATTTATTTTTAGAAAAATTTAAAAAAATTTCTGAACAATCAAATTTAACAGAGAGAAAAGAACCAAGAAAAAAACCTTATAATATAATTAAAAAAGGAAGTTCAAATGATGATAATTTTATAAAAGAAGATTCCTATAAAGATGATAATGAAACTTTTCATTCTTATAGAAAAAATAATTATAAAAGATATAATAATAATAATTATTATCATTATAATTATAAAGAATATATTAATGATGATGAAATTTTAAATCAATTTACTCAAGATGATAAATATGATGATTATAAGGAAAATGAACCTAAAAAAGAAAAAATAAAAATCCTGAAAAAAAAATCTGAAGATAAAAATGAAAAAATAGTTGAAAATTTACATAAAAAAGTTACTACGATTTTTGAAAATAATGCTAAAAATTTGAAAGAATTATTAGGGTAAATTCTGTTTGATATTGGTTTTAACAATTTATTTATAAATGCTCTTATTTTTATTTTGTTAAGATTTCTTTATTTTTACATATAATTTTATTATTTTATATTTTTTAAATTAAAAAAAATAATTAAAATTATTTGTAACTCAATTAAAAAATAAACGTTTGAATAAATAATTAAATATTGATTTATTAAATTAAAAAGAAAATAATTCTTATTCTTTCTTATTTAATCAAAAAAATTGATTAAACCACTTGATTAATTATCAAATAATTTTTATTCAGAAAAAATAAAGATTCAATTTT